>CAIGRT010190822.1:0-15773 GCA_903798405.1 Fraxinus platypoda | reverse complement strand
CATGGAGAAAGGCTCCCTTGGGACCAGGAGTATAAAGGGTGCCCGAACCCTGGTCAACTTGGGTATAACCCGCGATTTACCTCTGCCAATTACTGAGGGGCAGGTAGCTGGTGGTCCAAAATTTAGTCTGGCTAAGCTGGGATAGCTGGATATCAAAAATAAAAAAAAAAAATTAAAAACCGCCACGTAAAAGAACCTCTCTTACTTTGACCTGTAGTGTCTTGTCAGAAATTGCGTTAGCGACAATGACAAAACCCAAAACGACAAGAGGCTGTGAATTCTTATGTTTTCATCATCACCTATCCGACCTTGATGAATACTGTACTCTAAATATCTTCATTCTCTCTCCTCCCAACTGTCCCTTGACTTTCATAAATGTTCCTCCGTTCACACGATGGAGTCCCAAAGGCAAAGCATAGCAGATGAAGAGGGCGGCAGTCCTTTGCTAAGGCCCGATAATGATATTGAAACTGAAGGTGGTGATGGCGATAGCCATGGCAGTTCTGCCACCATTGTTGTTGTACTCAGCACCCTTGTCGCGGTTTTAGGTTCCTATGTTTTTGGTTGTGCTGTAAGTTTCACAAACACTAATTTTGAGTGCCAATAAACTTTTTTGTAGTTAGTGACCAAATTCTGGTAAATGTTAAATATTCAGATTGGATTTTCATCGCCAGCCCAGTATGGAATTCTGGATGATCTTGGTCTATCCTTGGCACAGGTAATTTTTATACTTGCCTACATGATCTTAAAGATGTTTGAATTTTCGACTTACTAGAAAAATTCAGAATCCTTGTGTTTTTTTACGTTGGTTATTGATATCATCTTTAATCGGGATGGGATTTATCCCTTAACATACTGTGCAAGTTTCTGGCTCATTTAATCCAAATGCCCACTTGAGCTTTAGGCGAATTGCTCATTCGAGCTTAAAAAGTGAACCTTGTTAAGATATGTAGATTGATTTCATCCTTAATCAACATGTAACTTATTTCATAACGATCTTCTTATACTGATTGACATACTATTGGATTATGAAATAGCTAAAATTAATCTACATTAATCGTTTATGGAAAAGATATCTAGTTCTTTTGTACTAAGAGACAGATCAAATCGGCATTCATTAATAGGTCTTTGTCTTGTCAGAGGATCTCTTTGGAAAAAAATAAATAAGAAGAAAAATGTAGTGAAGAACTATTAAAGAAATTAGAGTAGATGGCTAGTGCTTGCAAAATACAAATGATTGACACTGCTGGGTGTCTTCCTTATTACACTCCACATGACAGTGTTTACTATAAGAGAGAGGGCTAGTGTACTCTTTTGGTTTTTTGGATGCGTTGCAAATGCGGAGTATTGTACACCCCAAATCTGTATATTATATATAAGGAGGGGTGGCCTTCATGGAGGAAGTGATCCCCTCAATGGTGTCTACTCAAGTTTCTCTTGTAAGTATCCATTCAGTTGCACAATGTGGCTGTCCTGATTAGTGGGATAGTGGGCTTCCTCCGATACCATGCATTCTTGTTGGTCATTCCTGACCCAACGAGAGATCTTGTCTGGCGAGTGGTGAGCTAGGGCCGGAGGATGAAGAGATCTGTCCCCTGGCCTTTCCTGAAAATGACTGATCGACTGAGGTGGGACCTTATGATATGTCTGCCAGGTAGGATACAATGTGTAAAGTTCGCGTAAGTCGCTTATCTTGGAGGAGAATACTGAGTTTTCTTTCTCCACTTGTCGAATATCTTGTGGGTTTTTTGTGCCATGGATTGTGCACTTGTCAGTTTTTCTTTGATTTCCGTTTTGGAGCTATAGACTTTTGAGCTCCCAAGGCCTAGAAAATGATGATTAAAAGACTTGCTCAAAATTTGATCCGTTACATGGAGGTGTCTCTTATCCATTAGATCTCCGCAATTTGTTATATCTCCATTCTGCTCCTGAAAACAAATTTCTTCCTATATGAAGATTTTCTTTGTGCATGATGTTTTCCTCTGAGCGCCCATGATGTAGCACTCCAACGGACTTCCGAACAAAGAAATGAGTCCATTAATGGAGAAGTCCCAAAGGGGGGGCATATAGTTAGATGCACAATGCCTAGTGACTAACTTAACCAAAGGAATAGAAGTTGGTTTGAAGGAAAACCACCCACTACTAAGATGATAGAACCATCATCAAGACTTGAAGGACACTTCTCACAATTAGAACCAACAGGCCCTAACCAAATCCTCGAGCAGCTTTTCATCATTAAAAACCTCCCTATGACAGACCATGTCAGCAATAGCACTCCTAAGGTCCATAGGTTTAACCAACTTTCCACCTAAAGATGAAGGAATAAAATGGCCCAACAACATGGGTTAAACTAGTACTCCACCTAAACATGGAGGAATAAACTAGCTTGACAACACTCAGGAATTCTAAACTTAACAAATGTGATGGAACTTATTGTGGGGAACAGAAAACAGAGCTTTCCTTTCGACCGTTTATCAAGTGAACAAGGAAACCAAGAATTTGGGGTACAAAAATTAGCTTGAATTTTACTAAACGTTGCATATTCTAATCTTTTAGTCAGAATGTCAGCTAGTTGTCTCACTCTAAATATGCAATAACATCTGCATCAACCTTTAGAAATCCCGAAAAAAAGGGTTAAACTTCTCAGTCATCAACTGAATGTAGAGTCCATCAAGTGTGTCACGATAATTGAGGATAAAAATTCTACAATTGAGGGTGTGTGTCGGATATCAAAAGGACAATGAATTGCACACAAAGTCCGATGCAAGAAAGGACAAGTCATGATCTAGTATTAACATGAGAAGAGAGCGGAAAAGAAACCGAAGCTCATTGCTTGGTTGAACAACAGTAACTGTGGATAAGAAGACTTCGTTAGTTTGATGAACTTGATAAGATGGTCACATGGAAGGGGATCCAATGGCGAGCCCAAGGAACGAGGGAATAAAGAGATGTATCTTGCAGAAAAGGGGCTATGCTAGGCAGGTTGCAAACAGAAACTACTAGTCCTAAAGAAGGAAATCTTGATCTTGAAATGATGCCCTCCAACCATTTGATGCAATGCCAAGTAATTCAATCCAACAAACAAAATCCTCTATAGAAAATACTAGCTCAACTTAAAGCCCAACAAGCCAAAGGAAACATAAACGCGTAATTTACGAAGAGACAACTATCATACCATAGAACATAATAAAGACGTAATAGTCCCAAGACACAGAATAAAATCTCTATTCCTGAAAAATAATTGGCCAGGATGGGTGTCAACAGAATAAAACGAACAAAAAAAAAAAGAAAAAAAAGTGATTGGCTAGCTGAGTGGCAAAAGACTGCTCATGGGAGAACAAAATTGAAGCTAGTTTATTCAAGACATGATTGAAATTCCCTTTGGTACCATGTTGGAAATTTCATAGTAGATTCGAGCATGTTTGGGAAGTGTTTATAAACGGTTTAAATTATAAATAGATAGAAATGAGAAGTAGATAAGTGGGTGATACTTGTTCGATCCTCAAAGAGTGTAGATAAAAAAATGGCTTGAGTATTTATAAACAGTTTATAGACATGATTCAAACATAGGCAAAGTAATTGAGAAAGAAACATGAAGAGGAATATAGATTTTGTGTAACTATTCTGTTTCCAAACTATGCAGATAGAGATGTTATTTATAGGGTTTCAAATTACAAAAATAGGAAAGTTAAACTACCTACCAGAATCTTCCTTATGAGTACCGTACCTACCATTATCTTCTCAAGGATACCTACCGTAATTTGTCTTTAAGACTTGCAACAAAATGTTCTATACAAAGAAAAGGAAACTAGATTTAAGTCTTCTAAATAAGGAAACAAATAAAAATCCATGCTGCCTCTACTGAACAAGAAAAAACAAATGTTCAACTTTCATTAACAGTCACAACTTACAGGTGGCCAACTAAGTAAATGACTTTTTTAGTTGGTGTTGAATAATGGATCAACAATGAATTCTTAAGTTAAAGCCATCTAGCATTCAATACAGTGAGGAAAACATATATGTGAATGAAGTATAGGTTACACAGTTGAATTTCTAATTCTTGTGTTATTGTCTCTTCCTTTGGATTCCACTTTGTAGTACTCATTGTTTGGCTCAATAATGACAATTGGAGCAATGCTTGGTGCAATAACGAGTGGAAAGATAGCAGATTTCTTTGGGAGGAAAGTAGTAAGTTTATTTCTAGAATATTGCAGAATTTTAACGACAGGAAGTTTACATTTCTTGTTCATAATGCTAACTGGTCTTATATTCAGACAATGGGTTTCGCAGAATTGTTTGCTATTGGGGGCTGGCTTGCAATTGTCTTTTCAAAGGTACTCTCTTCTTTTGTTTGCTCATGCTTTATCCTTGATGAGTTGACAAAGCTGAACTCTGGATATGTAAGAAGTATAACATACAATGACTAAAATTCTGTCATACAACGTCTTTAAATGACGAAATGTGATACTTCAAACTATCGATAAATTTAGAAATGGCACAGCCTACATTCATATAAAAAATTTATATTATGGTTTTTTGTTTAATTGCTTCTCGTCAAAAGATGTTGCTTCCTGAGTCGCCCTGATGTCATATTACGGAATGCCATTAGTGATTCTGATTTGCACTTTTTGCTTGTTCATGGAGGAGAAGATAGGATTCTGTAGAGAATAATAGGATCCAGGAGAGTATGTACTTGTGTCACTGAAGGTTTGAGGATGGCATCATCTCTCATATCTACTTCACAATGCCTCGAAGTTTGACCAAAATTTTCTTCCAGGCTAATGTAATTTTTCAAAGACATTTTCTACATTAATTTCATAGGTAGATTTGGACTTGTCCTACATCAATATGAATCAGATTGCCTATTGTGCATTACATAGTTCAACAGTCTCTTGCTTATGTGCACTACCGTACTATTTTTTCCAACCCTTATTTTAGTAGAATTGCACCAGTTTTTTTATCTATATTTTAGTTATCTACATGCATGCTGATGTATAGATGCAGAGTCACAATTTTTTCCAGATTTCTCTCATTTTGTTGGTTGCTTAATTGTTGTCAACAGAGTGCTTGGACGCTCGACACTGGAAGGCTGTTAAAGGGATTTGGAATTGGACTTCTTTCATACGTGGTGCATACAATGTATTTTGCCCTCCAAATTTTCTTACTTACTAGATGATTCATTATATTCTAGATTTTTAATTCCATAGGTACCGGTATATATAGCGGAAATAACACCTAAGAATCTTCGAGGAGCGTTTACAGCAGTTAACCAGGTAAAAATAAAGAACTTTATCAAGTTAAGAAAATTCATTTTGGATTTATAGATTCTGAGACCATAGCATATGATGCTTTAGTTGATGATTTGTTGTGGCTCCTCTGTAATGTTTCTTGTTGGAAATGTCTTCACCTGGCGTACCTTGGCTTGGATAGGTAATTTTGTTTCCGTTCGTACTATATTTATTAATGCATGCATAAATCGTTAGAACATGAAGTGGTTGTGTTCAATGTCGATTCAGGAGCTATTCCGTGTCTACTACAGCTTGTCGGTTTATTCTTCATTCCAGAGTCTCCTAGATGGTTGGTAAGTTAAGAAAGAAATTGTTAAAGATGGTTAAGACAGCAGGGTTCGAGATTATTTTCATTAAGGCTGTTTCAGTTTCTTTAATAAGACAAACACACTTAATTTGGCTTATTATTGGAGAAGTAATCTTAACAAAATAATCTATAATATGCTCAATAGTAATCTATATTCCACAGGCTAAGATGGGTCAGTGGGATGATAGCAAAGCAGCTTTGCAGTGCCTTAGAGGGGACAATGCCGATATTTCTGAAGAAGCGGCTGAAATAAGAGTAACTCTTTGAGATTTCAGTTCTAGCTTGTACCGAAGTTTCTCATTTTATTCTTCTTATCACGAGTATTGTTAATTTACAGGAATATACACAATCTCTTGGACAACTCTCGAACTCTAGAATGATAGACTTGTTCCAAAGGAAATATGCTCACTCCCTTACAGTAAGGTTTCTACATAGGTTCTATCTTGGGAAACATTTTCAAATTTATGACTCAATAGTAGCATAGAATAAATTTAAAATGTATTCAGGTTGGTGTTGGGCTGATGGTGCTGCAACAATTTGGAGGAGTCAATGCAATAGCGTATTATGCAAGTTCTATATTTTCATCAGCTGGTAAGCTAGTTCTTAGTACTAATGATTCCAATAGAAAAAAAGAAACATGTATACTAACAAGTAACAATGGGTTGGTAACAGGTTTTTCAAGTAGGGCCGGAACAACGGCTATGGTTTTCATTCAGGTTATTTGGTTCTCGGTCGATTGATAGATTCTGCTGGTCACATTTCTAAAATTGTTGCTTTCTGCAGGTTCCAATGACTCTTTTGGGAGTCCTCTTAATGGATAAATCTGGAAGACGTCTGCTGCTATTGGTAAATATTACGGTTCGTCGTTAAGTCTGGGTAGTCCTACATCAATCAGCTTGGGTGTTCTGCTACTGCAGGTTTCGGCAGCAGGAACTTGCTTGGGTTGCTTTCTCATCGGACTGTCATTTTTATTACAGGTTCTGCTTACATAAATCTGATTTTATCTTAAAATCTATGAATATTTCTGAATGATTTAGCGTGCCAAGTGCAGGACCTTCAAATTTGGAAATCAAGTCCCTTGCTAGCACTCGGTGGTGTACTGGTAATGAATCTTTTTTTGTCTTGCAAAATGGATATACACAAAGTAGAAATGGCAAATCTCAGAAGGATAGACTGCTTGGTCATGTATTTTTTCTCTCCTCTTTTTTTTTTTTTTTCAACTTCACTGAAAAAGTAAAAATAAAAATTCCCCATTTTATTAGACAACATGGAGCCTAATCATAATGTACATTTATTCCCCATATTTTTTCTTGGGGCTATATTACTCCAATAGGGTCGCCCAAATATTCCTTTTGTTTAAAGAATTTTAAGAGGCCGGTCGTTTAGAGTGTGAGAGGCGGGGGATCACCTTGTACCCTTCTTCATTATGACAAACTTACAGTAACAATGCGGTCGTAGCTCTCACATCGATGGTGTACCACTACGTGTGTGAACTTCGTTTCTTTTATATTATAATTACTTTCATTAGTAGGGATTAAGGCTTAAACCGTAACACATTTCACCACCACCAAACCTCCCCCACAGACACACACAACAAACTTAACAAAAAAGTATTATAGTCTTGTAGATTAATCTCTTCTTTACTTTCCATCAGGTCTTTACAGGATCTTTCTCATTAGGCATGGGAGGAATTCCTTGGGTTATAATGTCAGAGGTGTGAACTTCATCTCATCTCAGAAACTGAATATTCGAAACTGATTATAGCAAGTACACTTTGCCCTTAAAAAGGTGTTATTGTTTCAGATATTTCCTATAAACGTGAAAGGTTTAGCTGGAAGCCTTGTAACAGTGGTCAACTGGTTTGGTACTTGGATTATTTCATATTCATTTAACTTTGTAATGCAGTGGAGCTCTGAAGGTGATATATCTCGTTCTGTATTTACTTTTCCATTACTTAACACGGGCTTCCTTAATATCTCAGGAAAATTCGGGACAAATTAAGTTGATTCTCTTTTATGTTATTTCAGGCACCTTTTTCATCTTTTCAGTGGTATGTGGTTTTACTATCATATTCGTCGCAAAGCTGGTGCCGGAAACCAAGGGACGTACGTTGGAAGAAATACAAATGAGGACAGAAAAATAATGTTATATTTGTTCTAATGAGCTTTTAAGTGAATATAGCTTGATATGTATTTGGTTAGTAGCATCTTAGTATAGTTGAATAATATTAAATTAGATTGGAATTTTCGTCTTATGTTATGTCTCTCTCTTGAATTTTACTCATTTCAAGTCTATGCTATTCTGACCATATACTACATTACTTGCATTCATTTGTATTGGCTTTACCTGCTATCCGTATAGTTTTTGTGAGTAGATCATTGACCGAAAACTCGCTCTTTTGATGCGAGCCTCGTATTCTTGCCCAAATTTTGAAATGAAAGAGACTTGAAAACAATGCTAGACTCCTAAATTTATAGTCTATCTTCATTCATTTCAATTAGAAGGGTAAAAGTAATTTTGGATTAGTAGTTAATGACTAACAAAGAATACAAAAAAACAATTTCCTCTACGCTGTCGTGCATTTTTTGTGCACAGAGAGAGAGAGTTGTGCAACAGATACTTTTAGAGATGAAGGTTGGTGGTTTATTGCTTCTTAATCAGAGTCCATATAGAGGCAGCAAGAATACAAAAAAATACTTTTGGTATTCCTATCGCAGCCCAATCCCAAGTTTATATTTGCATCATTGTACTCGAAGCCAAGTTGGGATTCATGAATCTTTATTGAACTCCTCGTCGGAATTCACTATAATGATCATCAGATCTTAGGGGTTGCCCAAAAAGTGGTGTTCCAAGACCAGCACATTTGTGTTTCAATGTGGAGAAGCATCAATCACCTTGGAAGATATGATTGTTCTTGGGTCTCCCTCTATTTTGGGCGTCTCTCTATTTTGGGCGACTCAGTTTTGAGATCCTCTGTAGACAATGTATTGGAAACTTGAGGTGTGATCAGATATTTGCTGGGATAAACTAAAGCTTGCCGAAAGTGGTGTGACTAAGGGGATTTAGATGGAAAGAGTAGATACAACCGGAAGCACTCTTGAAAATGAAATCAAAGGTTGATGCACTTGCTACTTTCAGATTTCCTCCCAAATTGAGTAGTGTGAAAGAAGGCTACTAAAGACGCAGTAGATAAAAATTCAGGATGAAAGCAATGGAATTAATTACCTCGAAAGAATGCTCAAAAGGAATAGTAATAATTGAACAAAGGCTGATTTTGATCGACAAGGTAACACAGAGCTTATTAAGGAACAAATTTAGATAATTGTGTGTACATATTGCAGCTAAGAAACGTTCAGGCTCTCTTATCTGTCCTATAATAATTTAGAAAATTTAAAGAGGAAGAAAAGTACCATTTACACCTGGGTAGATTACTGAAGCAATATTTCACCAATAAAAAACTGCATTGCTCTATCTAGATCTTCTACAACATTACAGAGCAGATAAGCAGAAGAAACAAAGCATATCAATGTCAACGAGTAATGAACGCCATCCGGCTGTATCTAACTATTTTTTCAAGGGTTTCCATGCTCCCGTTGAGAGTATATCCATCTAAATGAACGAAAAGGATGAACAGAGCTTCAGTAAATTAGTGGTTTCATCAAGCTAAATTTGCAGAGTAAATCATTTTTTGGATGTCTTGAAACCACCAAATCCCATCATAACTGCAACATCAGGATCCATCTCAGGTTCCTCCTCGGCAGCCTTCTCTTTCTGAGTGACAAAAATAGACAACAATTACCACTAGAAATCACAATTTGAAGAAAACACTAAAGGAACATGGAATCCTAGCAGGGACAACAAATTATATTTTAGATGAATTGACGGGCAAACTTCAGCATTTCCTCATGATATGCATTTGTATGACCACGAATAACATTCTAATATATTTCCCTGCAGTACTAACCTTCTTCTCTTTCTTTTTCTCTCGACGTTGACGTTTTCTTTCCTCCTCTTCTTGCTGTTGTTTCAAGATCCGCTCATCAAAATCTACAATAGCAATGAAAAAGAGAATTAATAGATTCTCTGATTACTCCAGAAATAGCCCATGTAAAAACATTAACCAGACCCAGATGGAGTCGTTATACATCATAATACATTTAAACAGTCAAAAAGCAGACTGGCGAGGATCTCTGCAATCATCATTACACAATCACAGAGAAAATAGCATTACCTCACTTGTAGATGAGACTAAATTGGAAATACTGAAATTCTTGAAGAATTATTCTTTTTTTTTTCCAGAGCTGTGCACTTCTCAAGAGCCTCTCATCCCAATGTACACCTAATGTTGAGTTTTCCTAAATGGTAGGCTTTTCCACTATTTGCTGGAAAATTTTACTTTCTTCATCCAAACAAATCCTAGTCAAGCTGAGTTTTTCATTTGTTTCCACATTCAGACGATTTAGTCTAGTTTCCTTTCAATTCGAACATGACATGTGATAATTCTTTAAAGAATAATTATGGTAGGTAGTTTTAACTTTCCTACTTTTGGTTATATGCAAACCAATGAATATCTTTGTTTTGTAATTAAAAAGATGGAAAAATAATACAAATTTTCTAGTCCTCTCCATATTTCTAGTCCTTGGGTTGACCTAGTTTCTTGTTCTTTGTACAGGATATATTATGATAATTTTAAAGGAGAAATTACAGCAGGTTAATTCAAACTTTCTACTTTTTGGTTATTAGTGACCCTATGAATCCAGTATTTCTCTTTGTAATTAGAAAGATGGAATGATTATACATTTTTTATTCTTCTCCTTATCTTTCTCAATTACTTTTAATCTATAATGTTTATTCTCAACCAAGAAAATAATGGCCCCCGCAAAAATTTATATAACGGAGACTGAAGAGGGAAAATGCAGCATTTACTGTACTCTTATCCTAATACAAGTGTAATTTGGATTAATTTTTTTTTTTTTGAAAGGTAATTTGGATTAAATCAAATGAACGAGAGACTCTTTTTGGGATGGAGCATTAGTTCACCTCACTTTCAAAGTCTTACCTTGCTCAGTAAAGCCTCCAGTATCTTTCCGCTTCTTGAGATTTTCAAACCGCTGCTGGACCTGCACGAGGGAAATAACTGTTCAACATAAACCCATTAAAAGAGGTCTGAGCCAGAAAAACTTTCTATTCAGATTGTTTCGGAACTGCACGTATTATGCATAATAAAGATAACATGCAACTTTCCAATCCATACAAACATAGAAACAACAGAGCAACATCTCCAAGCCGGAGACATTGGACATCCATGCTAAAACACTCTAGGTTTGACATTTCTTCAACCATCTCCAGTATGAAAACTTTTAACTAAGCACCGAGGTTAGAGAACTCTCTTGGTTTTCTTCTGGATGCTCAACATCGAGAAGTGTCCGCCCTTGCTCAATTTGGGTGTTGACGGACTATGTCATGGATGATTTAAATTGTCTTATTACAAAATTAGACTATAATTGAACTACTAGTTGAAGTTGTGCTACAAAATGTTCACTTAATTAAACGTATTACTCTGGAAATGTGATTTCAACCTCAACAAAACTTTATGCCACCTATATATGTTTTTTCTACATTTGTAAATACCTGTATAACAATAGCAAAAATAACTTATCCATGCACTCACCTGTAATGCATATTTTTGTCTACATTTTGTATACCACAATAACAATAGCAAAAAGAACTTATCCATGTACTAGTGTGTAACCCAAAAATTATATGAAACACACACCAGCTTGCACACTTAATATTTTGAATGTTCTGATAGCGCGTCACATCCTAATTTTATGTCATTTGTCATTTTTCCCTATTACTGTCATGTGATACCTATGTATAGTCTGTAATCGTGCTTCCGTACGGAAATTTTACAGCCACATAACATTGCTTAAACTCATTGAACAATAAACTTTTTCTACTTAGAAATGTTAACTCAAGTAGCTCGGCATAAAAAACCTAAGATACCAACACATTTTTCCCCTCAAAAATAAGCCCCATCAGATGGTTTCAGCCACACAAATAAATTACCACACTCTGTCTCAAAAGAATTGAACCACAATAAGACAGTCAGTATATACCCAAAGACGGGTTTATAATGCTTAAATGAATATTCTACGCATTGATTACCACAACATGAGAAATTCATGTTATTTGTTTCGATCTATATGATCGAAGAAAAGAGAAAGATAAGTTTTTAGACTCAATCATTCTACCCTCTTCCCTGAAATGATGGCGCACTGATATTCAATTGTCCTTGATTTAATTTACATTTTTAATAAAAAGAGCTTGGGCATATTACAAGAAGCAAATCTACAAGTAGAGAATAATCAGGTGCTGATAGGCACTGCTAGTTTCCAGCGATCGACGGAAAATAACACAATGACAGAGGATTTGTAAAAAAAATTAAAAAATAAAAAAATAGCTGGATTGCTACCCTAATCCTCCATCTATTTTGCTTTTTCTTTATGCGTTGGCGGGTGGGGATAAAGAAAGATGTTCTGTCAGTGGTAACATAGAGGTGCCACTACACATTAGAAATGCTTCAGTGCTTCACCCACCACTTGATCAATTGACCTAAAATCTTTGATTCATTTCTATCTATTGCCAGAGGTGTCAAGCTTTGATATTTAGCAATATAACAGATATACTTTTAAAGGCCTACCTGCTCCAATGTTGCCCTTTCAGATCGCATAGACATGCCCAAAGCTCGTTGATCTGAGAAAAAAAATCAAAAAAACCAGTCGCATATATGACCTCAAATAAACTACATTTGACAAATAAACAATGTTAAATAGCCACATATGACATACGCTTCTTTCCATTTATATGGTCTAAGTAGTTTGCAGAATCTTTTACTACACAGTCACAAACTGAGCAGAAGTATCCAGCCTGCAGAAAAAATGATTGAGATCTGGTCAGCTACAGCAATGAAGTTATAGAACTTCACAGAGAATGAATATTCTAACTCTAACTCTTCTGTAATTATTCAAAAGTTCGATTGATAATTTCAAATAAGCAATAGTTACTACTCCATTTTAAGCTGGTTTTGTTGAAAATTCTGTACAATATGAGGATTGTAATAGGACAGAAATGTATGCTTTTCAGTTATTTTTTTAGGGGTTAATAAGGTTTTCTATCTTAATCATTGCACCTTCTATTTTACAGGGAAAGATGGATATGAGCTTTAGATATTTATAGATGCTAGATGAGAGAATTGAAAAGGTAAATGGAGTGATTTTGTTGGACTCTTCAAGCCTGCGAGTCTTCATCAGAAACCCAATTCCTGTGTTTGGGGAGGATTGTTCCCTTGATAATGTATTTGCAGTACAGTTCAAAATTAAGTAAATTGATGATCAACTGGTCAGATCAAAAATTTAACCAAGTCACAAGTGAACATGACTCTCAGTGACTAAGTCAAAAGTGAATATTACTCTTCAGTGCCTTTACCTCAAAATGAATACTCTCTCCCTATGACGCATGGACACTCCTGGGTGTCCAACACTTGAGGGACACCGACACTCTTCAAACAGACAAGCACAATAATTAAAAAGGGCATGCCACCTTGTGTGTCCAATGTGTGTTGGAGATTGTCCAACACGTGTTAGAGTCCAATACATGTTAGACAGTTGGATCCATATGGAAGATACTCTTTTGACTACACAGGTTTCAAAATTTAGTTCCAGACACTTGTCAATGTTTCTCAAACCTGCCTAGAGCATTCATCAGGCAATTAAATATGTGACTCAAATTTTCAAGCTTTCTAGTGCAAGGAAATAAATATTCAAAAGTACTATCATCTCTAAAATCTTTACAGGTAATGTATACTTGATGGGTTGTTTAAGACACCTGGAAAAGTTAAAGAAGGATTTATCTCACTTGATCTGCATAAGCTAAGCTCCAAATGAAAGGCATAATTGCTTGTTGACTTATAATCTCCCAAATAATAAAAACTACCCAAATAATGAAATTGTTAATGTTATATTGTTACTCATAAGTGTATATATAGTATGCGGTCAAATTAAAAGATTAAAGAGGTTCATTTTTAAGTCATAATACCTACATATGGACGCTTTTTTCTTTCATTTATTGGCAGGGAGAATCTGATCATGGGAAGAAGACAGCGGAAAACACCACAGGCTAGGAAAACTCAATTCTTCCTATCTGACTAATACTTGCCAACAAATCATCAATGTATATGTACAAGTTGGGATGGAATACAGGATCTAAAAATCCATAAAGAACGCCAATGTGCTCTTCATTCTCCAGAGGGAATTCTTATCGAATATTGAGTGACTTCTTATAGAATTAAAAACTAACCACTTTCTGAACTCAATAAACACTTATTAGGTGATCCTAATCTTGAGAAAATAGATTATTATTATGTCCAAATTGGGACAAAACTCAATGCGAACCTAATACCTAAACTTTTTAGCCAACAATAGTATGAAGATTATAAGGATACAGTTAGAATATACCTGCTGACTTAAAGGTGCGATTGGAGTAACAACCTGCAAAAAGGATTTTAAAAAAAAAAAGCATGCATAAGTTTATGCCAAAAGAAGATAGAATCTACGCAATCAAAAAAACAAAAAAAACTAGCCTACATCCTTATCTATTTCTTCTAAAGATGGACAAAAAATAATTTAAGAACAATCTAGTATGGTAAGTGATGTGGTAAATAACCAACAACTAAAGCAACATCCAAACTCCATAAGTCACAATCACAATGAAAAGATTTCTGAAAAAGAAGCCAAAATTTTACAGCCAGTTGTACATGATTGGTGTCAGTGAAACTTATGGCACACAAATATGCCTTGTAAGACGAATAAATACCAACCCTCCAATGCATCACTGATAAATAGAAAATTTTACCAAATCAAAGGCATGTTTAATTAAATCCTGATGCAGTGGAGTCTATGGCACTTGCATACATGGAAGAACTCAACCACCCGAAGCTTGTGGAGTAGACCACGGCATCAGGCAGGCCACGATGTTGGGCTCGGCTGGCTTTGCTGCTGCTTATGTCTAAGTTACTTGTTTCTGTAAGGGTGTTTTAGTATCTTAATTGCACAGGGTTTATTTTCCAAGTTGTAGGGTATTTAACCATTGTCTTTTTCTTGGTGTGATAATTGAATAAACAAAACTCAAAGAAGTGTTCTTCAAACTTTCAATCTCAATTCAGTATTCGTGGAATCAACAAATTGTTGATCACGTGTTCATCTAGTTCACTTCACTACCTGCATCGAATCCCCTTAGAAATGGCTCTCATGCTTGGCAAAGAATACCGACCCTTAAGTGTCTTTAACATGTGATTTTACTAGTAAAATAATTTGGACACAACATTATTAGATGCAAATACTAGAAGAACCAACAAAGTAATAATGTCTAAAAAGAGAGAGAGAAACAACAAAAATCCTTCTTCCCTATTACGATGCAGACTTAATAATTCGCCTAACATTTACTATTACTTTTACCTCAATTTGGATACATCAACACTGAATCCATCAAGACGAGAATTTCAAGAACCACGATTAGACATTTTAACTGCAAAACTACAAGATACTCTGTCTCAATTGGCAATAGAGTGAAAACATGGATTGATCTTCTTAGTTTTCCTTCTAATCCCCCTCCACAAACAAAAAAAGAAAGATAAAATGTCTTAGTCTAGACATGCCGCTTCTCTACAGGGGATTAAGAGTGCAAAAGCAGAAAAATTGCACGTATTACCAAAAAGCTCCTAATTAGATACTTAGCTTTATTTTTAAAGATAACCATGGTCATAATAGAGAGAATCTGTAAATACACTCCAACAAACTTTATTTTATGCTTTTTATTTTACTTTTACCAACAATCATTTATTGTTTTTTCCTCATCTTTCAATTAATATAATTTAGTTAGAAGTCAATAGCTAAAATATTTATTGTAATATAATTAATTTAAGTAGTGGAGTATTGAAACTTGCATTTTTATTAAATGCAATTGTGATAAAGTACAACTTGCAGTTTTATTACATGATAAAATACAAATACCGAGTGAGTTTGGCTCCAAATATAGACAGTCAAATCCATTCTATTTTAAAAAGTTAAAATAAAGAGTTTCTTGGAGCCTAATTTCAAGGTTTGACTCTTTAAAATAAA
>CAIGRT010190786.1:0-11502 GCA_903798405.1 Fraxinus platypoda | reverse complement strand
GAATCAAAACTATAACCAAATGGTTTTTTGTTCGAAAAATCAAAACTATTAATTTTTTTTATAGAATCGAATCAAATCGCTTGGTTCGATTCGATTCTGGTTTGGTTTGGTTTGGTTTGATCTGGACATTTTGTCCACCCCTAATTTTTATGAAGTAAGAGCTATGTTCTCTTTCTTTTAATTTTTTTAACTAAATGTTAACTTTACAATGACCCAACGATTAAATTATTGATACATCGATTGAACCACCTATTCAATGACTCGATAATTTGTTCAGGCCAATGATCAGATCGGATATGATAACTATATTTTGAAGAGTGAAAGAATAAAAAAAGAAGAAGAAGAAGAACATTAAATTGGTAGTTGACATTTATTGAAACCCAAAAATGTATTTATTTTAATTTTGTCATTAGAGACTATTTAATCGGTTAAAAAATTTAGCACAAGAGATAAGCATTAGCATCAATTTTTCTTCACATTCAATGACAAAATCTTTGACATATTTAAAACTATGAAATAGTCCTTTTTCTGTTAGATTGATATTATTAGCAAATTGAACCTCAAAAGTGAGTAATTGGACCCATTTTTCAAACTTGAAATTCTCAAACAATAAATATTATTAGACTGATAAATAACGTAATTTACACTTACAATTCGAACTACTATATAATTAATTTTAATTTGTTGTATTGATTATTATTGCGATCATTGACGATCAACAGTTAATGATCAACGGTTACCCGTGCTCAGTCAAGATCTCAGATATTCCACTGAGTAGAAACAGTGATTAAACGGCTGTCACATGGGCGAGATCACATGGGCGACCTGTTTTGGCTACTTCTCCACCCTTCAAAACTCCTTTGGCCTTTTTCTCCTTTTGGTGGGTCCATTTTGATTCTGTTGACCAAAAAACAAATAAAAAAATCTACGTTGTGCAATTACATTTTGATCCTCATATTTGAAGTTTTAGTGTGTTATTTCTTGTACAATTTTGTAAAATACAAAATATGAAGTACGACAATGCCTGTAGGAATAGAATTTTTGATTTCTACAGTAGCTTTTGGTGGGTCCATTTAAGATTTTACTGACTGGAGAGAAATCTTTCTGCAATTACATTTTGATCCTCATACTTTAAGGGTAATGTTTTGTTTCTAAAGGGGTTCAGCAGTAAATGGCACTAATGTCAATAGACGTCAAGAGTCGAGTCATTGACATTCCCTTTCATCATGTTCGGGGAGTGTTTATGAAGAGTAAAGCCACTTTATTCGAAAATGGTTGACACTTCGAGTGACTGACCCTCAAATTTTTTTCTTGTAATTTCATCCAAAACTTTGATTAATCGAGCGAAAAAAATTACTTGCACATTTACATGTGGAAAAAAAAAAAAAAAAACCACAAAAAAATATAAATTTAAATGGAGGAATTTTTTTTTTTTTTCCTTTGTATTTAAAAGAGTTTTTTTTTTAAATGTTCTAATAATGCATTTCATTAAATTTTTTTTCATGTATTATTCAATTCAGCATGAAATCTGATTGAACATTGAATACATAACTACCTCAATTAAAATTCATAGAAATTTGAGAAACGAGATTCATAATGACACTTTGAATTTATTTTTGTGTCTGGTGAAGGGAGCAATAATGCAGGATATACCTTTTGATTTCATATCTTCTTACAGCCTTAAAGACAAATCAGCAAATCTTCACAATTAAAGTGTATCACTTCAGCAGCTAAAACAAGATCGACTTTAAAACTCACAAGAAGTTAAAATGCAAAAAGGATTCATTAATTATTTCATGCTGAAAAGTTAGCTGCGGAAAATATTATGGTTCCAACTTATTAATTGGAATTATATATGTTGAAAACGACTCTACATGCAATTGAATAATAAAGCCAAGCAAAGTGTCTCTATACTTCTTACAAAAGGGTGAAGTGCGTTTTGTTAGTAATCTTACATAGAATATGATTAGACTTCTCTTTTCCTTAAAAAAATAGGTTATTTGTACCTTACTAGTAATACAACTTTCTTTGTTTCACATCAAATAGAACTATTTGCCCATACAAAAGGAACTCTCACTTTGAAGCAAGATAGATTTAACGTTTGGTCAGGCTTTGAGGTCTCATGGTTTGAACATTATTCGCTTCTTTCGTTTTCTCCGTATCGAGATTCGATTGGTAAACACACGCTAAGTTCTTGTTCGATTTAGCTAAAAATCAAAATTTTAATAGATTTTTATAAAAAATGATGAAATGTATAGTTGAAAAATTAATAAAAGTTCCGAGATCCATGAAATGTGTTGTTAAAATTCATTGTTGACTTAAACTTCAATTTTTTATCATTTTTTTTTTACCTAAATCAAACAGGGGATAAATGTCAAACAATATAATTATTTATTTTATTCATCTCTTTATATTTTGCTCAACGTCCAATCTTATGGATCTATTCTATTGTTGGATATGTAAAGAATCTATATAAACAACTCTTTTAATACTTGAACAACATTTTAACTTAAGTTTTACCTGTTAGAATTTTATGAAACTCTAAATTTCAAGAACTTTAAAATCTTATTGTTTTATTGTCAAGATCATCCAGTTAAATTATCAAGAGAATTATTAATTACGGAACATATTTTAATTCATTGTGAATGATTCTTTATCACTAGATCTTGATTCCAGATCTTGAATTTTGAAGATTAAATGCAATCTTTTCATTTTTGGTTTCTTCATTTTTAATCTTGAATTTTGACTCCCTTGATTCTTTAATTCTTGTTTTTGGTTTTGCTTTTTGATCCATAGCTTTGATTCTTGAATTCCTTCATCTTGATTTTTTTTTTTTTTTAATTGTGGATTTCCCGTTCTTAATTGTGGGTTTTAGACTTTTCTCTTCAATATGTTTCCTCTAGTATTCTTGTGTTGATGAGACGACACATAAAATGAAAATAACATTTGAATTGAGAACCATAACCCTATATATAATTTCTATATTTATTCCGCCCATCATTAAATACAATTTTAAAGGAATTTGATCTCTACATATATAATCGGACTCACACTTTATTTAGATACTCCAAAGATACATAACTTTAATTATTTATTAGATCACTTTAATTGAATTTAGCTTTGAGATACCACTTACACAGAATCAATTACATATGTAGGCTCACATGATAAATTGAAAAATCCCAACATTACAAATTCAATGTAACAACACACATAACGTAAGAGTTTATATAATTGTCTATTATAAGAATCCAATGATAGTAACACAACTTTGTTAACCTGAAATTTGATGTCACGACACACCAAATAAAAGATGTCACAATGTCCACCAAAATTTGCCACATAAAGTTTTTAATGCGACTAAAAGAAATAAAAAAACTAATATTTCTCAAACAAACTTTCCATTCGACAAAGATTTTCTTAAATTTCTTTGTCTGCCACAATTGTCTGAATAATTGTTTTCATGACTTGTATAGCATAATTACCAGATCATGCGCAGAAAATTAATCATTTGGTTAGAGAATGTTAATCAGATTTGCACGTGAAGTGTGCTT
The DNA here is from genome assembly GCA_903798405.1 of Fraxinus platypoda. Classification (NCBI taxonomy): domain Eukaryota; kingdom Viridiplantae; phylum Streptophyta; class Magnoliopsida; order Lamiales; family Oleaceae; genus Fraxinus; species Fraxinus platypoda. Next base: position 7,948 of record CAIGRT010190786.1, on the reverse strand, counting down.
CGATTTTCGATATAACTTTTTTCTGTACACATATCTATGGCATTAGTATTATTGCGATGCATTTGCACCAAAAAAAATAAAAATAAATAATAGTAATAATAAAATGAGTTAGATATTTTTCCTTTTTGTATTTGCATCAAGAAAAAAAAAAAAAAGAAATTAATTAAGAGTGGGCAAAAATGGGATAGCATTATGTGCATTTCAATTTTCAGCTACTCACTAATTCAAGTAAATGGTGAAACTAGATTTGTGAATTGAATAGATTCACTTCGACATTGTTAAATGAGTGAGTTGTCTCACTATTTACTTGGCCTATTGAGCTGTCTTAATTCTCAAATTCGGGTTTTGAGGCCAAGTTATTAAAACGCGCTTTCAGTTACACATTTTTGGCCTCTTTGAGTGGGTTGTGATTGGCAGCACACGTGGTTGAATCCTGACCTTTGATATGGATAGATATTATACTTGGCTTTTCATTCTTCTTCTGCTTTGGTTCTAAAAAGTTATTTTCTCTGAAAATCTGTAACTTCTGATCTTTGTATTGAAATCTCTATTCTTTTGATAAGAATGAGGGTTGTTTAATATAATCTCTGAGAGATTTCTGAGTGTTTGATTATTGATTTGATTTCTTCATACATTTCTGTATGATTTCTCGGTTGATTTTAGTGGATTTGGAACAATATCTTTTGACATATGCTCAACAGGTAATTAGGTCAATAGACTGAACATCCGGACCATTTTAGGGCAAAACAATTTTTGTGTTCTTGTGTTTTAAGTTTTTCTGCAATTTTTGAGTTTCTTAACGTTTTGTATAAATTAGTTTGTTACGTTCTGGGACAAAGAAGTGGTATCATAGCTTGTTTTGAAAACCCCAGTTTTTTTAAATCTCTTATAAATTGCAAATATGTTTTTTCTTTGAAGTTTTTTCCGTAAGAAACTGGTTTTCTGAAATCTTTGGTTGTTGATCTACCCTCGATTCAACTTTTGGTTGCATCGCTTAGTGATATTCTGGTATTTTTGGGTTAGATCTATAAGAACTTTTGAGATCGTATATTGTTTCTGAGATTAAAACTCTCCGTCTTTTTAAAACTTCTTAACTTGGTTTTGACTCGTTTAGATCTATTGTTTACACTGAGTTCCAGCGATTCTGGTTTGACTCATTATTGAGTTTTGGTGGATCTTTAACTCGTACTGAATTTTTGGCGAGTTGAGTTAACTCACTCCGATTCCTACTGAGTTCATGATTCACTGCTAAGTGTTATTGAGTTACTGTGACTCATTAGGTTCCTGTGCTTAGATTGAGATTCTTGGTTCAACTTTGGTATTTTCTGATTGCTTTCTTCATTCTGAACTTTTGAGATTTTCAGATTCTACTATCTTCTAAACTCTCCCTTAAATCTGTTAACCATTCCTATTAATTTTGAAATTGGTTATTAAGGTAAGTAATCTGCCCCTTTCTCCAAGATCTCCTACAAGGATCTGAAAATTTGAGGGAGTAGTGGAATCCAGGGTTACCATTCTTAAGCTTGTTTCAAATTAACAATTACATTCATTAATTGTAATATTTGTAATTGTGTGAATTGCATGATAAGTAGGCACAACTGGTGACACCTGTCTTATTTTGTAATTCATATTTACTGTAATTTTATTGAGCTGCTTGAATTAAGAATAATTCGTGTGTTGTATAATTGAAATTTTGTGATCATACTTGTCAATATGTCTACTACACAAAAATTTGAAACATGGAATGGTACTGGAGATTTTAGTCTCTGGCGCCAGAAAATGAGAGTACTATTATTACAACAGAGATGTGCTACTGCTCTTTATAGATCTTGGGCTGCTGAGATTAGTGCCTATAGGAGACAAGAACTAGATGAAATTGCATGGAGTTCCATCTTTCTTCACCTGATAGTGTGATTAGAAAAGTTGATGAAACCACTAATACCCAGACGTTATGGACTAAGTTAGGAACACTGTACCTAACTAAAACTACGCATAATAAGTGTTACCTTATAAGGCAGTTCTATAACTTTAAGTTTGACTCATCTCACAGTCTAGAAAAAAACATTGACAAATACACAAAATTAATTTAAGATTTAACTAACTGTGATGAGAAACTTTTTGATGACCAACAAGTTGTTGGCCTGATGAATTCACTAAGTGATAAATACAGGGACATCAGAATTGCTTTAGAATATGGGAGAGAAGATCTTATTGTTGATATCATAAATTATGCATTAAGGAATAAAGAACTTGAACTAAAAATTGAGTTCAAATATCCTAAAATTGGTGAAGGGTTAGACATAAAAGAAAAACAAAACCAAAGCAAGAAGAATAATCTGTATAATTTCAATTTTTCTAACAAAGGTAAACCCCCGAAGAAGAAATTCAAAGATAGTAATAAAAATCAAGTGAAAACCAAGAATCAAGTTAGGAAGTGTCACTATTGTGGAAAAATAGGCCATCTAATAAAGGATTGTTTCAAGAAAATTTTTGATATGAAAAAGAGAAACAATTCAGATGGTTGTGCTGCTATTGCTTGCAAGAATGATCTTGATATTCATGGTGCTGTTCTTGCTAGTACACCCAGAAGAGATCCAAATGAACGTGTCCTTGATTCTGACTGCACTTTCCACATGTTCCCATTAAAGAATGGTTTTCTAAATTTGTTAATTTCAATGGAGGACAAATTCGGATGGGAAATGACAAGAGTTGTCAGATTAAAGGACTTGGAAAATTAAAATTGTTGTTAAACAACAATTATATGCTTGAGTTAAACAATACCAGATATATGTCTAAACTCAAAATAAATATAATCTCTTTGGGAGAATTATATGAAAGATACAATATACTGATTCATAAAGACTTTATAAAACTGAATTATGATAACAAAGAAGTTATATCCTCTCCCAAGGTAAATGGAATTTACACTTTCTATGCTGGACCTTTAGTAGGTTACAGCCGCGCAACTGTAAATTTACCTCTAATAAATCCTTAATCTGGTGCAAAAGATTTGGCCACATTTCTGAAAAGGGATTGATTTTCTTAAATAAACTTGGATGTTTTGGAAATGATAATATTGAAAAGCTAGATTTTTGTGAAAACTGTATAATTGGAAAATAGAAAAGATTATCAAAATCGGAGTTCACAAATCCACTTCTGTTCTGGATTGTTTACATATTGACCTATGGGGTCCAACTTCTGTAAATACCTTAAGTGGATTTAATTTCTATCTACTAATAATAGATATTTTTTTCAAGGAAAATATGGAATTTTCTTTTAAGACAAAAATCTGACATTTTTCAAACTTTCAAACAATGAAAATTGATGATTGAACATCAAACAAACAAGAAAATCAAATCACTTAGGACTGATAATGGATTTGAATTTTGTAATTTTGAATTAGATTTTTTTTTTTGGTAAAGAAAATGGAATCTTAAGATATAGAACTGTAACATACACTCCTCAGCAAAATGTGTTGCTGAGAAGATGAACAAGACATTATTGGAAAAGGTCAGATCTATGCTGCATAGTTCTGGTTTGCCAAAAATTTTCTTGGGAGAAGCCCTAAAAACTACCACCTATTTTATAAACAAAAGTCAATCTAGTGCTATTGATTTTCAAGTCCCTGAAAAACTGTGGTTAAAAAAGATACCAGACTATAGTAGCCTTAAAGTTTTTGACTGTACAGTCTACTCTCATTGTGAAGGTAAACTTGAATATAGATCTTTAAAATGTGTTTTTTTGGGCAATGGAGAGGAAACTAAAGGTTATAGACTTTGGTTTAAAAGTCAAATGGTTTTAAGGCGATTATTAGTAGAAATGTCATTTTTAATGAAAATGACATACCCTGTATTAACTCATCAGACTTGAAATCTAATGAAGCTGCACCTGTTAAAGAGACTATCTTGGAAAATCAAATTGAAAATGTTGAAAATCAAGATGATTTGATTGAGGTGGAGACTACTCAATCTGAAATAAATCATGGTCAAACTGAATCAGAAATTGAAATTGAATCTATTAACCTATCTTGTGCTGATTATCAACTTACAAGAGATAGAGAAATAAGGAATAGAATACCTTCAACCAGATTTAGTAATGATGATTTTGTAACTCTATTTTCTGCATTAGACCCCTTCAATTCTGAACCTACTACGTTTGAGGGAGTTGTTAACTGTCCAGATTCTAAGTTCTGGAAAGAAATCATGAATGAAGAAATAGATTCTTTAATTAGGAATAAAACTTGGGTTTTAGTTAACAGACCTAAAAAGAAAAAGGTAGCAGACTGTAAGTGAATTTTTAAAATCAAGCAAGGAGATTCTAATACAGAAAATAAGAGATATAAGGCCAAATTAGTGGCAAAATGATTCACTTAAAAGGAAGGAGTGGTCTGCAATGAGATTTTTTCACCAATTGCAAAGTATACCTCTATCAGAATTTTGTTAGCCTTAACTGCACACTTTGACTAGGAATTAGAATAACTTGATGTTAAAACAACATTTCTTAATGTTGATCTTGATGAGGTAATATACACGAATCAACTTGTGGGGTATGAAGTTAAATAAAAAATTGAAAATGTTTACTTATTGAAAAAGTCTCTTTATGGGCTAAAACAAACCCCTATGCAGTGGTATATAAAATTTAATTCCTATGCGCAGACTTTGAGTTTTTTAAGAGCAATTATGACTCTTGTTTCTTCTACAATGGGCCAGGTGGATCTGAGTCAATTTTCTTGTTATTATATGTTGATGACATGTTACTCGCTTGCCATTATAGATCTGAAATAGATTTTGTTCAATCAAAACTAAAATTTGAATTTAAAATGAAGGATTTTGGTGAAGCTAAAAGGATTTTAGGATTGAAAATAGAAAAGGATAGAAATAATTGCATTTTATTTTTGAAACAAGGTTCCTATGTAAAGAAAATATGCTTGAATGCAAACCTGTTTCTTTGCCCATTGCTATCACTTTAAAATGTCTAGTGATCAGTCACCTAAAACTGATGATGAATTGAGAAGAATGGACAATGTTCCTTACGTTAATGTTGTAGGATCTATTATGTACCATATGGTGTGTATGAGATCTGACTTAACTCACAGTATTAGCATTTAAGTAGGTTTATGGCAAATTCGGGTGAAATACACTAGTTAGCTATAACATGGATGTTTGACTACATAAAAGGTTCTTCTGACTTAGGGTTAATGTTTAATAGAAGCAATGAAGGAATAACTCTTACATGATACACAGATTCTGATTTTGCTGGTGATCTAGATAGAAGAAGATCCATATAATCTTACATTTTTACTTTGTGTGATGGACGCATTAGTTGGAAATCTCAACTGCAAAAATTAGTTGCTTTGTCTTCAGTTCAGACTGAATATATTGCTGCTTGTGGTGCTGCTAAAAAAAGTATTTGATTAAGAGAGTTATTAAATGAAATTGGTTTTTATGAATAATTTCGTAATGATTTATACTGATTATTAAAGTGCTATTCATATTAATAAAAATCATGTATATCATGATAGAACAAAGCATGTGGATATAAAGTTTCACTTTGTGAGAAATATGGTTGAAAAATGTTTGATCTTCTTAGTTATAATTCCTATACAATACAATCCTTCTGATTTAGGAACCAAAATTCTGACTCTAAATAAATTTAGAAACCGCTTCAAGATTCTAAACATCACTTGAAGGTAGTGATCTAGTGATATTTAGAATATCAAGCCTTATTTGTTGAAAATTGAACTAGCTAAGTGATGTCTAGATCCATTAGTTGATGCCAAGAAATAGTTCAACAAGGTGGAGATTGTTTAATAAGTGGGCTACCTCACTATTTACTTGGCCTGTTGGGCTATACTAATTCTCAAATTTTTGAGGCCCAGTTATTAAGAAGCACTTTCAGTTACACGTTTTTTACTTCTTTGAGTGGGTTGTGACCGACCGTACACGTGGTTGAATCTTGACCTTTGATATGGATATATATTATACTTGACTTTTCATTCCTCTTCTTCTGCGTTGGTTCTAAAAAGTTCTTTTCTCTGAAAATCTGTAACTTCTGATCTTTGTGTTGTAATCTCTATTCTTTTGGTAAGAATGAGGATTGTTTAGTACAATCTTTGAGACATGTCCGAGTGTTTGGTTACTGGTTTGTATATAGAGAGTCTAGAAAGAGCATGAAGAAATCTCTTTGATTTCTTCATACATTTCTGTACGATTTCTTTGTTGATTTTAGTAGATCTGAAGCAATATCTCTTGGCAGATGCTCAATAGGTGATTATGTCAATTGACTGAACGTCCAGACCCTTTTAGGGCAAAACAATTTTTGTGTTCTTGTGTTTTAAGTTTTTCTACAATTTTTGAGTTTCTTAACGTTTTGTATAAACTGGTTTGCTACGTTTTGTGACCAACAGAGATATTTTAGAGATTGGGAGGCTACTTACTTCAATTGAGGTGATAAAAAACCATTAAGCCGTTATGATCGAGAGAATATTGTTTTGACTATTGCTACGGTCCAAAATTCTTTTTGAACTTTTCGATTAGTATTGCTGTGTCTATATATTAATACACATCAAAATCTTTAAATACTCAAGAAATAGAAGGTACAATAGTTGATAACATTTCGATATTGTCGTGGCCACGAGGTGTACGGGTGGAGTTGGTGATGGTGGTTAGGGGCCTTTATCTATCATTGTTATGAAGTGGCTCACATAGTTTGTCTGTCAAGATTATACTTTTTATTGTAAGGGTTCTGCTAGAGGTACATCAGAGCCTACATCAAGGCATACATAATGCACACTTGGCGCCTCTCCATTGGATGAAGTGCCGGTGGGGTCGGCACTTCATTCAAGGGTGAGGCGCCAAGTGTGCATTATGTACACCTTGATGTAGCCTTTGATGTACCACTAGAATTATCCCTNGGTACATCAGAGCCTACATCAAGGCATACATAATGCACACTTGGCGCCTCTCCATTGGATGAAGTGCCGGTGGGGTCGGCACTTCATCCAATGGTGAGACGCCAAGTGTGCATTATGTACACCTTGATGTAGCCTTTGATGTACCACTAGAATTATCCTTATTGTAACATATTACATCTCTGAAAATTCGGGCGTACCATATTAGAGTGCCATGAGAAATGTGCATTTTTTTTTACGAATTATAGTTGCCTAAGATTAAGATCTAACAAGGTCGAGCAGTCATAGAACCTTATAACTAGGATCAATCATTAACTCAAGATTCTTGCTACGTTGTTGGGTCAACTTGGACCGTCGTAGAAAAAAATATATACAGAATTCTTTATTAGACTAGACATGTCAATATCTTGTAACGTCATATTATCCTAGTACAATTTTTTTTTTTTTTTTTTTTTTTTTTTGCCTCCCCTGACTCCGTCTCTGTCGATAATGAATCCATGAGAAAAAAAAAAATAGGGAAAGAAGAATGTTAATAATGTTGAAAAGGCACAATCCAGAATGACATGGATTTGCATAATTCAGTTCGAACACTTTATCTATGATTAATTAAGTCGAGCAAATAGGCGACCTTGTTTAGTATATTTTAGTTGAATTCTAATTGTACCCAACGCTGTCTGTTGCAGTCACTGCCTAACTGTTGCACTCCGTGAACTTTACTGAAGTTCTAATATTTTTTATTTTAAATTAATTGTAACGAAACTAACATTTCTTTTAATGTATAATAATAATGTTTTACATTAGCTTCCCCTTGTGTAAGACATTTATTGCGAGATAGGAATATATTTTTCAATTAATCTTGAAATATATAAATAAAGGAATAATTTATAGTCATTGTCCCAAATTTTTTAAATTTTCGCAAGTTTTATCCAATTTGTAGCAACCATGTTCTTAAACTTTTCAAACTTGTGATATCGATGGATCTCTTGATATTTTTTGTTCAAAAATGTTTTAGTTGACCAAAAGTCAGCATTTGACCAT
>CAIGRT010190780.1:0-31749 GCA_903798405.1 Fraxinus platypoda | reverse complement strand
TGTGCACCAAACGGGGGCTTAAACTTCTTTTTTTTTAACATTTTTTGTCGAAATAGGCTATTTTCATTTTCTTTGCCACTCTCCATTGGAGGGATTTTAGATCAATTTAAATATTAAATTTATTTTATATCCTCGTTAGGTTCGCTCTTACTCGACAAAAGGTTTCGCCACTTTTATTTCATTTCAAATAGTCATAGTCATAATCATAAACTAACCAAACAACCCTGGATCGGACTTCTCTCGCTCCATTCTCTTTCTTCCCCAACTCCACCACCCCACCCTGCTCTGCCCTTTCCTACCTTACGTTCAATAGCAAAACCCTAACAAAATGGAGCCCGGTGACAGCATCCTAGAGTCAATCGGCCAAGAAATCATAGGCGTAATGTCACCAGTTTCCATCTGTATGTTCCTCGTTGTCCTCCTTGTCTACTCCCTCTACAATCCCGCCACTGCCACCACCATCAGGACCGCCGCAAATCTAGTATACATGGAGTCCCCCACCGATTCCACCTCCCAGAAACTTGAGGGTTCCCTCTTAAACGCCGCCGTTTTCGTTATCCTAATTACTCTTGTGACTTTCCTTCTTGTTCTCCTTTACTACTACAACTTTACTAAATTTCTCGTGTATTACACGCGCTTCTCCGCCTTTGCCGTGTTTTCCTCGATGGGAGGGTCCGTTCTGCTTTCACTGATTCAGCATTTTAATTTTCCTGTTGATGTTGTTACGTTCTGTGTTTTGCATTTTAATTTTACGATTGTGGGTACTCTGTGTGTTTTGTCGAGTGGTGGGCCGATTGTATTGAAGCAGAGTTATATGGTGGCTTTGGGGATTATTGTGGCGGCGTGGTTTACCAAGTTACCTGAATGGACTACTTGGGTTTTGTTGGTGGCGTTGGCTATTTATGATTTGGTGGCAGTTTTGGCGCCTGGTGGGCCATTGAAATTGTTGGTGGAGTTGGCATCTAGTCGGGATGAGGAGTTGCCAGCTTTGATATACGAGGCGAGACCGACTGCTGATATGGGAAGGTCGGGCATTAGGGGTTCCAGTTTGGGGCTTTTGGTTGGTGGGGTTATGGGAGATGATAGTGGAAGTAATAGTGTTGAAGTTGAGTTGCAGACGGTTTTGAGGAACGAAGATAGTAATGGAAATGAGAATCGGGATGGGGAGTCCAGAATCAATGTGTTGGAAAATGAAAGTAATGAGATTGAAGTGGTGAGAGAGGATGTAGGAGAGAGTTCTCCTTTGATTGGTGGTAGTAGTTCAATGGAAAGGCTATTGTCCCCAAGTGAGAGGAGAAACAATGATAATGCTGGCATGTTCGAGGGTAATAGTACTAATAACAGAGCATCCCGAGAGAATGAGAGCCAGAGGGAGGATGTTGCTGGAGGTTTTAGGGGATTGAAGCTTGGCCTTGGGGATTTTATTTTCTATAGTGTGTTGGTAGGTAGGGCGGCGATGTATGATTTGATGACCGTTTATGCTTGTTATCTCGCAATTATATCGGGACTTGGATGTACTCTCATATTGTTGGCAGTTTGTCGTCATGCGTTGCCTGCTCTTCCTATTTCGATTTGTTTGGGGATCTTGTTTTACTTTTTGACAAGACTGCTAATGGAACCGTTTGTTGTTGGGACTTCTACTAGTTTGGTGATGTTCTAATCCTTCCTGCTTCATTCTGTGGCACAAATGAATTTTACCGATTGTGACATTACACACGACCTTAAAGATATGGATCATCTTTTTTGACATGAGAGTAAATGCCACGGGACAACTTCAACATATTTTTGTATTGAAACAACAGTGAATTCTTGTGTATTCTCAGGCTCGGTTCATTATTGATGGCTTTGATCTTGAAAAATTATGTTACTTTACATGTAACTCAATACTATATAGTGCAAATAACTCAGAAATTTGCTTCTACTATTTGATTATTAGGGTTAATTCCTGTGGCTTCTTCATTTTGATTATGCTCTTAAAGAAAATTGACGGATTTAGAAAGATGCTAACTTCCTTGTTTCACTTGTCTTTTTATTTGGAGAGATCTAGAAGAATCTTTCGAGAAAGAGTGCAAATGCAGTTTGTTTGACGGTATCATTGAATTGACGCATCTTTTGGCTTTCAACAGCCAAAAACTTGAAATGCTGTTCCTTTCTTTTTTGTCATTTTATTTCTGTAGTAGAGTAATGTTGGTTCTTGGTTGAAAATGCTGATATTTAAGTTGCAACCGGAAGATCATAATTGGGGGTTGTTTGCCCACTGTCGTGAACTGTGGTTTCTTATTAACGTATAACAAATGATAGAAGCATTATCAGAAGCATATCATGATTTCTCATTGTTGAAAGCGTTGAGGAGATATCTCTCCTTGGGTTGTCAATGCTGGGGTTTATGCCTAGAAACTTAACTCTTCCAAATGTACCAACTTCTCTTGTGAATAATTGAGGGGTCACTAAGAAAGCTTTGACAAGATTTCCTTGTAATTTGCACTCTAGGTAACTATGAAGGAAGCTGCTCTATGTCTCACATGGACATAAGTTCAGAAATTAGCATTTATTTACAGAAAGCAAAAGAAAAAAGGTGATCGTTAAGATAGTAGCTTCAACTTGAAGGACTAAAATTGTGATGTGTTAAATATACAATTCCTTTCTAACCATCGTTGTCCTTTTCCTCATGGAGAACTTCGAATGTAAGCTATGTATGACTGAGTCTAACTCGTAGATTTTCTATAGTTTGGTATGGCTATTCTTTTCTTTTTCTTTGTCAAATTTTTCATTTCTTGACATTTTTTTTTTCAATGTTCTGGTAACTCAAATTTCTTGTATCTGAGCAAATCTAAGTGTAAATGTAGAAGAGGTATTGAAAATTAGCTATATTTTTGGCATCTAATTATTCACAAATCAATATTTGCATTTAATAAAATCTGCAACAAATCAACAGTAATCTGACTTATGTTATCTTTTTTCAAAATTCTTTTTCATGCATGTCAAGAGATTTGAAATCACAGTGGAAGCACAACAATTGTCAAATATTTTACAGCACTCATCCAGGCAAGTGTTTGAAAATGTGCATGAACTCTGAACCCTAGATTTAATGGAATTCTCTGCAATGATTTCCAGTAGAAGAAAAGTTTTGATCATGTTGCTGCTGGGTAACCTAGCCAGATCGTGTAAGAAACTTACGAAAATCACTGTAACCATCAATGCATTTTCATTCATTTTTTGCTTAAATGTGCAAGGTTTAGTTAGCGAGCTTTCAGAGATTTGGAAATGCATTTAGGCATGTTTGGCTAAGCTTTAAAATTGAAAGGTAGAAATTAACATTTAAACAGCTTTTGGTTTTTAAACATTTCTGGATATTTAGCTTCTTTCTAACTTCTAACTTCCTACTTAATTATTACTTATAAGTAAGCTTTTTGCTCTTGGTAATACATGATTTATGTGCTCTGTTTCGAGCTTTAGATGCATACTGTAAAAATGATGCCTATGGTGATCCTCGTCGATGTGTTGGGGGTGCTGCTGTTTTATTAGAATGTAGTCACTTTCGGATTGTTAGTGTCTGATTGATACATAATATAGCTATTCTGTCATATGCGTTCTGTTATATTCTGCATCTGATTTAATCAAGGGCATGAGAATTAGTAATGTGTCACGATAAATTAGTTTTCTACGCCTTTGCTATCTGAGTTTTCTTTAAGGATGTCATTTGGATCCATTTCGCCAGTGTAATATTGGATGATAATAGTTTGCAGTGAATATATCCTTGTGCACAAACATTTGACATGTTTTGTTGCAGTATTATTCAGTTGTTGGAGCTAGGCTGTTGGACAGCGTCGAGAGTAAATATTTTAGGTGCGTTACACTTACACCCCCGCGCTCTTGTGCTTTCTCAGAAATTCTTCTAAATATAAATTACCATTTGTTCTTCCTTAATACTCTGTTATATTCCATTTTGTATTCCTCGTGGTACTCTGCTGCTGCATTTGGTACCATTACCCTGTAAGTTCGCAATGCACTAAGTTTAAACTTTGTTTATTGTACTCTCCGTTCCAGTCCAGTTCCGGTATTAAGTGCCAAATATACCTCAAATGTAAAATATTTGTTTCAATGCAATTCCCTCGGCCTGCTATAAACGTTGCTTTTAGATTTCATTTTGTACTTGTAACTCCCTATTCTCTCTAATCTCTCCCCTCCCGGCGGCATCCCTTTGAGATTGTCATNTCCAGTTCCGGTATTAAGTGCCAAATATACCTCAAATGTAAAATATTTGTTTCAATGCAATTCCCTCGGCCTGCTATAAACGTTGCTTTTAGATTTCATTTTGTACTTGTAACTCCCTATTCTCTCTAATCTCTCCCCTCCCGGCGGCATCCCTTTGAGATTGTCATACTAACGGTTATATATATGATATATGCATTTGATTGATCATTTTAGCCCCTGTTTGGTGTAGTAAAAATCAGATTTTTTAGTAAATTTAAATAAAAGTAAATGAAATGTGTATTTAAAAAGTTGATAAAAGTTGTGGGTTCTATGCAGTGACAGATCCAGTATTGTAAGTCAACTAGGGTGGTGATTGATCGTTGACTACGTAAAAATCAGATATATATGAAAATAATCTGTGTTATAAATAACTTATGTGCTCGACTAAATGTATTGGTGGGACTAACTGTACTAGAAGAACTAGGTTAGGACTTTCGTTTCGATTAAAAAAATCGTTCCATAATCTAGCATAATGGTGGCAAGAAAACAGAGATTCTAGTTAGATTTATCTCCGATTTTTGAAAAAATCTACATGTAGACTAGTGATTTAACATGTTACATAACAAACAAAGTGTTCTTGTCGAATCTGGAACCAAAAGAAGTATTGAAGAATAGAAACTAAAAGTCATAAATCAATGTAATTTAGTCAGCGGACCAACATTCCCTGTAGAGTAAAACATCTTGCTGTATCCCTAAACACCAAATTTTATAGATCGAAAACTCACAATATACCTGAAAAACATAATTACTGCTGATGGATTTGAATCTATTCTCAAAATTTTATTACAGTTCACAAAACTATTCAAACGTATGACTTGTAGCAATCATTGCCAAAATCAAAAGTTGAGACAAGAAAAAGGATATTACAATGACACTGAATCTGGCAACATTTGCGAGAGAAGTAGCAATTGAGGCGCTGGATAGTTCAAGTTCCCCAAGATGTCCCAACATCATCAACGCTACAACCCGCAACCTGTACTGAGAAACTGTCGGCACTCTAATCGGAAATGCTGTGTTATTCACCCGATTCAACTCTCTTGCAAGTGCCCCCATGTACTGAGTACAGAGATATGGTTTGCACTGTCAATTTCATCTGGAATTGCAATTGAAATTTGGGGTGCGATTTGTGACTCAGTACAAACTGATCCCATATTAGATATTTAGATCGGGCCTTTTTTAAATAAAAACAAGAGACCCAATTCCAAAAAAGCTCATAGTTATAAAAAAGTCAAATCCAATTGCTTTCATCTTCAACCTCTTGAGCCCGTCCTCGGTGCCTGCGTGAGTGTGATTGCATCTTCAAGTTTTCTGTAGCGACTCCGACAAATTTAGCATGCCCGACCGCACCCCCTCGCCGGGTGCTGGATCCGCTGCTAGTCCTATAAAATATATGGTTAAAATTAATTTATCAAATTTTTTAAAGATAAATCAAGCAGAGGCTAAAAGTTTCGTTATTCTCCTCAAGATTGTAATTGATGCAAGTCTCGTCTTACTCAACAACCCAACCAGCTTTAGCGCCACCCGCCATTGCACAATGGAATCACCGTGTTTGTGTAGTGGAAGATTATGTAATGTGAGGCCGTTAAGCGCACATAAACTAGGAAGTTATAATTGTCGTACTTGTGAACCAAACTTAAAAGCGAAATTGGCCCAAGAAAAGAGCAGTAGATCGACCAGGCTAAGCAACCTTAACCAACCCTCCAACGTCGTAGGTGAATAAAAAATTCTCAAAATTCGGAGCCCTGTTGAATGAATTTTCATTTCCAAAGCATGCTAGTAGGTATTTTCGTGATTAATTTCGTCTACAAATAAATAAGATTTGCATAGAAAAAAAAATTCTTGTCTTTTTATATTACATTATTATGAAAAATTCTCTCGGCCTCGGGTATCATGGGCTGTGATCTCGAATCCCAGCCGTCTGATGGATTTCTTTCCAATCAAAACAATGTCATCCATCTAATACAATCGTAAATGATGAATCAACGGATCAAATTCATCATTACCATGCAGATTACCATTGATTCTATATCATTAGAGTAAAATAATAGTATGTATTAGTAAAGGGTAACTTTTGAATGCAGGTCATCTAACTTAATGTTTTTATTTCATATTGGCCACTCAACTTTTTTTAAAAATAAATTGATCACCAAACTTGACTTATTTTTTCATTTCAATTTGACTATTTTTTGCACGTGAACGGTGAACCTCATCAAAATTGAAGGAGTTTGGGATTTGATAGGCAAAATATGTGATCTGACCAGTTAAATTTGAGACATAGCTAGTCGAGCGATCCTTTTTTTTTTTTTTTCATGCCCTTTGTTTGAGTTTCATTATCAATTTTAATTACACGTTTTAGATGACATACAAGTATTATTTACTTATTCATTACTTATTTTCTAAATGTATTATTTCAAAAAAATTATAAGAAACCCAAACAAAAGCTAGTGTCATTTCCTACAATGAAAAGTTTGCCCTTTAAGAAACACGTGGAATCTACTTTTTAGAAAGTAAATTTTGTTGTCAATTATGCGTTGAAATATGAATCTTGTTGGTCAAATCACCAATTCTGTCAGCTTCGATAGCTACAATAGGCGAGATCGTTAAATTGAAATTTTTTTTAACTAAAATGATCAAATTGAATTAAAATAAAGTTAAGTGACTTGCACGAAACAAATGTGTAAACTAGATGACCTCAATTGAAATTTTGCGTTAAACACAATTATTTTAATAATATTCACCTTTGAATAACAGAACTCAAAGTTGAGATTGAAAAAGAAAGATCCCAACTTTTCATTTTTTTTTCTCTTTTATTTTCACATTATTTTTCTATTCTTTTGGGTATCCTATTTCGCTTTTTACAATGCAATACTAAAAACTCGTACAAAACACTGCAATTATAGCTGTAGTTGAGGTAAAAAGGAAAGGAAAAAAGTTCGAAGGATTGTATTTAAATGAAGTAAAGGATTTTTTTTTATTTTACACTTCAATTTTGGGATATTGATCTGTATTTTGAGTCGGTAAAGTTGAATTCTTTCCTCTTGTTATAAAATTCTTAACTTTTTTGCCGACGATGAATTTTTTGCCTTCTGGGAAGTCTAATCTTCCTCTGTTTTTTGGCTTTTCAGGTACCGCTTGAGTCATAGTCTGATATTTAGATTCTCATTTCAATTGATTTGTATAAGGTGAGTTCTAGATTAGTATAACTTTTTAATTGTTTATTGTTTTTGGGGAAGTGAATGACCGATCTGATGGAAATTTAATTGGTTTGTTTCTGAATTTTATCATTGTAGCAGATTTGGAAGTAAGAATTACTTATTGGAAGTAGGAATTCAGAAAATGGCTGTTGAATTGTCGGAAACTGGAGTTAAAATGAGAAAAGTTATGATCTGTACAATCAGAGGGTGTTTTAGATCAGTTTGCAGTCATCCTTTCCTTGTGGGTTTTTTGTGTTTCTTGATATTTCTGCACAGATCATTTCCTTTTGCGTTTTCATTGTTCATGTCTGTGTCTCCGATTCTTGTTTGCACTGCTGTTTTACTTGGAACCCTTTTAAGTTTTGGGCAACCGAATATACCTGAAATTGAAAGAGAAGAGAAATCAATCCATGGGATTGTATCTTTGAAAACTGGGGTGTCCGAAAATTCTACTGTTGTTGAGAGAAATGAAAGCTACTCTGTTGAGAGATACGATGATATAAGAAGGGATGCAGCAGAGAAGTTGACAGAGCAATTGAGTCCGGAAGCTGGTAAAACTAGTGAGGTTGATGGAGACGATAGTTTTAATGATACTGTACCATTGATTGAAGAAAGGTCTCAGGAAAGAAAATGGGAGAATAAGATAATTGAGGAAGCACAAAGAGAGTCGAGTGATGTGGGACATGATCAGGAGAGAAAATTGAAAGAAAAGAAACTTGGTAATGAGAAACTTATGGAGAATCAGTATTCTTCTATTCCGAATGATGAACCTTTTGAGTCAGATGACGATAAATCACAAGCAGATTCTTTTGATTCGGAGAGGGTTAATGTAGATTCTCTGGATTCTCCTCCTCAGTCACCTTGGACACGAATAGAAGAAGTGGAGGAGGAAGAGAGAGAAGAGGATGATGCTTTAGATTCTGAGTCTGATACGACTGAGAGTTCCTCTCCAGATGCTTCAATGACTGACATAATTCCGATGCTTGATGAGCTTCACCCACTTTTGGACGAAGATGCTCCGCAACCTGTTCATTTGTCCCATGATGGATCTGATGCGGCATCAGAACGTTGTCCAAAATCCAGTACTGGCAGTCGTGAGTCAGATGATGAAACTGAAAATCATGACCTAGAAGTTGCTGATGATGACAATGAAGAAGCTGAAGATGAAGAAGACACACAAGGGGACAAAGAGGAGCAGACAAAATCTGCTATTACATGGACGGAAGAGGACCAAAAGAATCTGATGGATCTGGGAAGCTCTGAGCTTGAAAGGAATCAGCGGTTAGAAAATTTAATTGCAAGGAGGAGAGCAAAGAAAAATACAAGTATGTTGCCGGAAAGGAACTTGATAGACTTAGAAAGTGCTGATCTTCCATTCAACATTGCACCAATTTCAACAAGAAGGCATAACCCATTTGACCTCCCTCATGATAGTTCTGGGCTACCTCCAATTCCTGGTTCTGCTCCATCTATTTTATTACCAAGGCGAAATCCTTTTGATATTCCTTACGACTCAAGTGAAGAGAAGCCAGATCTTATAGGCGACGATTTCAAAGAGGAGTTTATGACGTTTCAACCAAAGGAACCGGCTTTCCGTAGGCACGAGAGTTTTAATGTGGGACCCTCAATTTTTGCTCCAAATAGGCAAGATAATCGGGATATCAAATTAAGGCCATATTTTGTGCCAGAAGGGATGGTTTCAGAAGGAACAAGCTTTTCACAATTTCAGCGACAATCAAGTGAACTTAGTGACTCGAAGGTGAGTTCTGTTCCTGAAACAGAATCTACTGGTTCGGTCGGGGATCTGGAAGACAGAAAGCTGGCAGAAGAAGATATTTCTGAGGAACCAGAGGTGATTTCCAAAACAGAAGATAAAGAGGTCATATCTCGGGAGACAGAGCTGATTTCCGAGAACGAAGACAGTGTTGAAGAAGTTATACCTCAGGAACCAGAGTCGATCTCCAAAATTGAGGATGTTTCCGAGTATGTTGGACATGGAAGCCAGTCTTCTGAAGAAGTAGAATCCTTGGAGTTAGACCAAGTTGAGAAGAGAGATGACGTTGATGAGCTTGATATTCAATTAGGAGACTTGGAAAATCATTATGAAGAAGGAAATGTAGCCGGATCAGAGGAAGGCCAAGCAACTGAATTTCATTCCTCTGTAGAAGCTGCTGAACAGAGATATAATAGTAGTTCAAGCTCTTCATCATTGTCAGAAGTGAGTGAAAGGATCTTTAATGAGAAAGGAGGTGACGATTTGTTGACATTGGAGGAAAGGAGAGACGCTTTTCCTGAAGGGCAAGACATTTCAACTCAACCTTCATTAGAAAGTGCTGATCTCAATATTGCTAGTACATCAGTTGATGAGAATCCATACAAGGATCCTGTTTATGATTCAAGCCCCCAAGCATGTAGGAAGAACCTTTCTTTGTCCTCTACGTCCTCTGATGTGCATGTAGAGTCTGAACTTGGTTTGATGCCTGAGTTAGTTAAGCGAAGTGTTTCTTTTATTGAAAGAGAATCTGAAGGGAGTTGTCATGAAATGGAGGACAGTTCTTGTAACGTTGAGATGCTGCATCCAGTAGATAAAAATGAAGCAGGGACAAAGAATCTTATGGATATAAGAGAGCATGATATTATGGACTCTGATTTCACTGGAGTTGGCCAAATTCATGTAGAAACGTCTGCTGCTAGAGCTTCAATGGAAGAAAATATTTCTTATCAACACAGTAGTTATCAGCATGCACAAGGTGAAGTATCAAGTTTCAATGGAGATATTCACATCATGGTCCACCCTGTTGCAGAGCAAACTTTCAAGTCATCTGCAGATAAAATCTTGGGTCAATCGGAGGAGGAAAAGCATTCTTTGATTTCTGAGCAAGCTTCAGTTTCTCAACTCAATACACCTCCTTTCACGCTTGAATTGTCTGACAAAGGTTCATTTGACAAGGAAGAAACTATTCGGTCTGCTCAGGACCATGTCCCATCATCTGATTCTGATGTGAAATTTGATGCGGTTTTTCACAATGAAGCAGAAGAGAAGCTGATTTCTTCACATTATTCCGAGGAAAAATCAATTTCTCACTTTGATGACGAACTGGATTTCACGGATAAACCAATGAATGAGCAGGTATGTCAAACTACTATTTCCTCATTTTTTGTTGTTCAAGGCATGAAATTATTATTGCTTCTAATGTACAGGAAAATCTGTACAATTCACTGTATGAGTGCCTGATATAATTTATAAACCAGTCCCTATTGGTTTCCATGAATAAAATGGGGATTTGTTCAATTTATATAATAAGCTAAAATGGCAACTTTGTGGGAGCAATGTTCCAATGTCCAGAACCAAGCTAGCAAGTGCCGGGTCAAACATTCTGGTATTAATTCCACTCTACATTTGCCTAAATAATTACTAATTATGTTGTCTTCTTAAAAATTGGTTCGCAAGCATGAGTCAAAAAACTCTAATTTCAGTGACTTCGTATTAAAGAGTTCATCTAAAGTACATGTTTCATTTATAGAATTGGGCAGAAGTTGATAATATAATGAACCAGATTTAAAATTTTTTTTCTTCCCTTAATGATGTACAGCCCCCGTTTGGTAGAGATCTTTTGATAATAGATTTTGTGAAAAGTGATTTTTTTTTTGGAGAATGTGGTTAAAAAATAGGGAAAAGTTATGGATCCATGTGCAAAATTATTTTATTGGAAGAACGCGTGGTTGAAAGTGAGTTTGGAGACAAATGAGGGCCAAACAGGCGCACTATGTCTTCCGACCAAACCTGCCATAAGTGTCTACTTGCACTTGCTTGTATAATTAGATATTCAACATCTTCATTGCATAATGGAAAAAAGGTGTCTTGATTACTAACCTGTTGTTACACGAGTGAGACTTACGCTCTTAACATTTTTTTAATATTCTTCCAAATATTTAGTAGCATGGGCACGTAAATGAGCGTGTGTGAGTTAATATGTTGACATATATTACACCTATGTTCCGAGGATGTTATCTGTTTAATGCTCTGAAGTAAACAGCTTGTGAAAGATAAAAATGAAACCATAATTTAAAAGGTAAACATGTTTAGGTCCTGCTCTGCAAAGAAAATGTGGATGTATGGTTTGGGATGTTGGTTTTCTATTTCATTTCATTTTCTCTTCCAAGAATAGTCAGTTCTGTTTAGCAGAAGAAACACCATCTTGTATCTTGAGCGATGCTTAATGGCCTTATAAAAATATGGAGTGAAGCTCCCATCCCACCACTGCTTGCACAAACCAACCACTAACCCAGAAAAAGGGGTGAAATGAATTGATAGTTGATTATGTGTGATTGATATTCTATGGACTAAGAGATTTAGTCGAGGACTATTTTAATTATGTTTTTTTAGACTGATTTGCCAAAAAGCTTGTCTTTCTGGGAAGCTCTTTATTATCTAACTCATCGGAGTCAAGTTGTCTCAGCTGGGAGAAATGGAAATTCTAAGGAGTGAAGAGATCTAGCCGAAGATTACTATGATTAAATTGTGCTTGTTTAGATTGAATTAGATTAGTTTCGATATTTTGATGAGTTTGTAGTTTATTAGAAGTCCCTTTAAATGGAGATTCTTGGTCGAGTATCTAGGATTTCCAATTTGCGAAGAAAGGAATAAACTACTAATTATTGAATATATATATTGTGAAATATTCTTTCCTGAATTCTGATCTTATTCTTACCTCTATCTGTCTCTTTCTCTATTATTTTATCTCTTAGTTCTCTACTTCTTCTGAATAATTCTCTGTGTTGGGTTCTGCATCACTATGATTTTGAAGATGTCTTGTGTTAAGGTAACTGATTCTGGAATTGGGTGTAGTGGTCAAAAGGGTTGAAAATTTCTGGATTCTAGGATGAGTCAGTCTTCCCAACTGGGCATCAATTCCAGAAAAACGAATTTAAAGGGTGCGTACAAACCATTCTAGGGATATGAAATTTGCAGCACCTTCATTCCTTTTGGGCGTGGTGTTTATTGTGAATCTAAGTCTTCTTGAAATAAGCTCAATCTATTTGCAGTACAATGCTGTCAATTTCTGCAACAGAAATGATAACACTGGTAACTATATTTAACTTCCTTATATGGAAGCTAAGCTCTTCGTGAACTTAAAAACATGGTGCAACCAGTGTGTTCTAGTCAACAAATCTGAGAAGGTTGTAGTCATGGAGACAATTCCTAGGAGGGTGATTTTGGCCCTTAGAAGTGAGGATACACCATGAACATCATGATGAAATACACATTCACCTAAATTACGAAGAATGTTTGATGCCATATGACCAACAAGATTAGGATATTGTGAATGCTGCTCCAATGTGGATATCAATACATCTTCATGTAAGGAAAAGTTCTCGTCAAAAATAGTACCTTCATCCTGAGAAATAATAAAAAAACTGCATCTTATGCACATGTCACAGCAGATCTTTATGTGTTAATCTGCCAAGTTTTCTAATAATATATACGTAGACTGCAGATGATTTTCTCAAGCTATGCATATATCCCTTATGTAATGTCAATTCTTTTAGATCAGTGATTTAACAAAAACAAGAAAACACGGACATAATAATTTGTCACTCTTGTAAGGAGAAATGAAAGGATTTCCTCGTTATTCTTGAAGCCAGTTCTCTGGAAGAAATGTGTACGCAGATTCCTTCGCAGAATGGATTGTGGACAGGATTTATAAAAGAAAAGAAGAAAATTAGACTGGAAGGGAGAGTGGGTATAAGTGATATTGGCTGTGCATTGTGATATATGTAGCTTCATTCTCTAAATTCTTGACTGAAGCCTAATGGGGTATACGTGCCTAATGATGGTTGAAAGGTGACGGAATTATTTAACTTTGGTGTTTGCTCATTCTACCTTGCTTTTGGTAATGGAAGAAAAATATAAAGGTTTCAGACTCTGTTAGAGCTTATTTAGCTCTCTTTATGGCAACCATTTATCTATTGTTCCAGTTTATTAGCTATATTTGGTTATAGAGGTTAATTTTATTTTCTCATGGATGTTATGACATCGATTATGATGATCGAACTTGACCTCATAAACGGAATGTGTGAACAACACATCTGGATTTGTGCTTTCTAGTTCATATATCTTATATTCTTGAGACCACCGGTTACCATTGTGACAGGCGTTATTTTTCTAACTACTAGAATCCTGAGATTGATTTTCCTTCTAAAACACAACATTATTTATTGAATGTATTGCAGAATCTTTAAATTAATATTTTCTTTGCACAGTTTCGAGAAAATCAGTCTGCACTTGATGTGAAAGGAACAGTATTTTAATTTGATCTATCAGAGAGAGAGAGAGAGTTGTAGCATAAGAAATCGATTATTGTTTCAGTTTTCTGATCTGGCATTTCTGCTGTTTCCACATGCTATTCTAATCTGTTGTGTAATTGCTGTATTATGATGGTGCACTGCATGGCCCCCTGCTAGGCTGCAGGAAAAAACTAAAGATCTTGTCTGAAATGATACAGGAGGCACCTCATACCTTGGTCCAGTCAATTGAGGAAGCAAGAACTAAAGACAGCTCGAGCATCCCAGACGTTAAGGAGCTAGATTCTGAAATTTCGTCAAATGTTATTTCCCCTCAATTGGAGACTCACGAAATGAAAACAGCAGCAAGTTTATCGATTTCAAATACGAGCGCCAGTGGTGAAGTTGGAAATAGTGATACAATTCCGGCATTAGATAATTGCAATTTTCCAGCTGAAGTAATTAGTTATCGTGTCAATGAACAGATTATGGTTGAAGACACGGGCGAGATAGAGGAAATTGATGGACTGCTATCAGAATTGGATGCAGTTGGTGACTTCAATGTCAACCAGTGTCAATCAAGCTTCAACAAGTTCAAGGGACGCGTGGATTCTTCCAGAGAAAGCTTGTCTTCACCACATGAGGCTACTGGCACAATTGAACATATTGATTCATCAAATAGGGAATTTGTTGCGAGGGATGTCCAAAACTCTATTCATCCAAAATCATCCGAAGAAGAACCACTTCCTCCGAAGGAAAGCAAAGACAATTTGAATTCTGAAGAAAATAATTATAGTATGCCTGTAGTTGAAGTGCAATCCGTTGAAGATATTGAATATATGTATAAGTATAAATCAACATCGGTGGAAACTGGAGTCATGGTTGCAGAGCCTGAGATGCCCCATCAAGATGAAGTTGATATAGATGCCAATTCTGGAATGACAGAACTCAAAGCACGAACATTTCAAGATATTGATTTGGCATTTAAAAAAATAGACGAGAGAGAAATTGAGAAGCCTGTAGTTGTTCAGCTACCCGATACTGATCTGATAGTCGAAGAAACTAAAGTTGAGTGTTCAGAGGATGGAATATTGACGAACACCATGATTGAACTGCCAATTCTGGATGTTACATCGACTGAAGATGTCACATTGGTCCATACCCAAGTCCATGATAGTATTGTTCAGCAAAGTACCCTACCCAATTCTGTTGCCGATGCTCCGCATGTGATGAATTCCAGAAACATGCAAGGGACCACTTCAGAATTGCATGCTGTGGAAACAATGCCTTCGGAAGTTATTGATTTGGAGAAACAGTTGAAGCCGAATTCTGAAGATGGATCGGCTAAATTCAAGGTGTATGAAGTAAGTTTGTCTGATGAGTATGCCGAAGCCGAATCAAGTATTAAAGAAGATGGTGTAAAAGAAATGAACACGGTTTCTGCTGAAGACCCTTACCCAGAAGTTGAAACACCTAAAAACACAAGTTCAACTACATCTGTTAAAGACGAGGAGAAAAAATCCCAAAAGTCGAGGTCAAGCTCAAGCTCGAGTTCTGACTCAAGTTCAAGTGATTCCGACAGAGAGTAAGAAAGCGAAGAAGATTGGGAAGAAAATGGTGTTTCATGTCCCTTTTTTTGTGTTTGCCTCAGACGGTATTGGGTTTTTGTTCGTGTTGCTTCAATTGAGTAGCGAGATGGTGACTTCCTTCAAGAATGTGTTTTTATTTATTTCTTGGAGTTCTTCAGCGTGGCGAGATTTTCCTTCTTCGGGTTGTGTTTGTTTTTCTTTTGTGGGCAGTTTTGAAGCTCGTTTCAGCCTTTCAACATTATTGTATACTGCATTTTTGAACATAAACTTATTATTCGAGCTAAGTGTTCTTAAAATATGTGGAGACCTTATTTTAGTTTGTGAACGTCTCCTAATATACTGGATTTGTTGATGTAAAAGTTACGGTTGGAGTGAGTATTTTTTAAATTATTATGTGCAGACATTACTTCTGTCAATGAATGCCTTTCTTATTATTCGAGTTTCTCTCATCCCTCCTGAGTATGCCAAGATTTTGTGAATGCTAGTGAAACATTGTGCACTTCATTTTGTTGCGGTTTTCAAGAATGTACGTTGTGCTTGCTACAAGGGTGAGGAACTCTTCAATTGTACTTCAGTGGGATGGGCGGATGGTCCTATATGCACACTGATAGAAATGTTCACTCAAATCACAACATCTCAAACTTCGAACTACTCAATTCACAATACCTAGAATGTTGAGTAGGCTCATTCACCCACTTCATTTCTCTTCTCCCCAGAGGTTGTTTACGGCGACATAGCTTGAATAGTTCGAAATTTAAGTGTAGTGATTCGCATAGACGATCTTGTCACATGTTTACATAGGACTGCACGTGGTCATATAGGGCTGCACGAATGAAGTTTTTATCTAGTTGGTTGTTTCGTAAATTGCGAAATAACTTAAATACAGAGACAATTTTTCCATAAATAACCACGATAAGCATTAATAACAACCTACATAGACAATAATTCGTACGGGTAACATAATATGCATCTTAAGGTACAACACAACTTCATATGTAAGAAGAAACACAACATTTAGAACAAGAAATAGCTGCAACTTTCAGCATCTATTCATAGTTTCCTTACGAGCAGTTGGTATCATAACCAGCAAGTCCTTGCAATTCGGGTCCTTCCAGACGAGGATTGTTATCAAAGCTGCATGTAAAGAAAACAATGGTGACTCGGTCCTGAACCATGGAAGGGTTCATTAAAAAACTCATATGCTAAAGAAGATTAATGGAGGAAGACAGACCGTGCAAAAGAAGCAAAACCAAGACAAAAGCCCTTGTACAGTCATTTGATTTCAATGTACCAAAAGTCCGCATATATATCAGAAAATGTAAACTAAATATTTGATATTCAACCTCTCAGGAAATTCTCGACAAAATTTTCACCATTTAAAAGTAGAAGTATCTAAAACGTAAGCAACGACTTTCTTACAAAAAGATTAGTTTTTGAACTAAAACTTGTACTTTTTGGCCAACATTGGTTGGGAAAGTAGTTTAAAAGCAACTTTTTAAACCTAAAAGTATGTTCGGTTAAGCTCAAAAGTTATTTTAATTACTTTTTATGTTCAGCTAAATATGCTTTATATCCTTAATTCTAAGAACAGAAGCTCGTGCACAGAGGCTAGTGCGGTAAATGAGTAAAGATAACACTGCCATATGAACATAACCGGACAATTAGCAAGAAAAAAAAATGAATAAATGAAATAATTAATAAATATGAAAATAATCAAAATAAATATTTAAAAGATTAATATTTTCATATCTTACTTGTCCAATGGGATGTTTTCAAATGGACCGGTAATAGGGATTGGACCACACAAATTGTTATTTGAGACATCACTGTAAAGGGAAATTGTAACATTAGCATTATGCAACAAACAAAGTACAAATAGTTGAAACTCAAATCAAATTAACTTACACAACTTTCAAGCTTGAAATACCAACAAGTGTCCTTGGGATTGGCCCAGTTAGCCTATTATCATTTAGACGCCTGTCAAAGCACACCAAATGTTATTGACTTCAAACCAAATACTCAAGTTTTCACATGCGGACGATGGAAGATAGTGACAAGAGGGAGAGAGATTTAAGCTCTTCATTCTTGAAGTGGTTCGATAAAGAGAAAAGTTCTGATCACCTAGATCTTGTCATACAAATATAGTTGATAATAACATATGCAATCCCAAGGCGACTGCCCTCCCCGTGTGGAAATAATGACATATGGATCAGATAAAATGGTAGAATATAATGAGCTCAAACTTACAAGAAGATGAGCGATTTCAAATTTCCCAATGAAGGAGGGATTGTCCCCGAGATATTGTTGTTGTACAGATCCAAACTTTTTAAGTTCTTCAAGTTACCAAGCTCTACTGGAATATTCCCTTGAATGTTATTTTTGTAAAGTTCCCTGAAAGATCACAGCTTATTTCAGCATGTTTAAGTTTGATGTATACAACAGCTAACTGGAATTAAATAAAATGGAAAAAAAAAAGGACATAAAGGTAATAAATTACTTTGCATAAGCAATTTTCCATACAAAATGCAATGAAATAGCTGGAATCAGCCTTGTATCATGGAACATATTTCTTTGTAAGGAAAAGCATCTGCCTATGAGAAAATTAATACTGAAGAGATTTATAATACTCACAGATACTGCAGATGTTCGAGTTTTCCCAGTTCAGGTACCAGATGACCAGACAAATTTGAGTTGCCAAGGTCCCTGCAGAAAATCACACCAAAGTAACATATTTGGGAATCATCACAAAACAAAAGATGAGGTGCAGATACATGGGGAAACCAAGAAAACATAAAGCATTAAAATGAATACTGAATTAAAACACTAATTTGTTACGAAGAGAGACAATGAATTTATAAGTTTCATTAAGTCCCAAAACATCAGGAAGGCATAGTATTTCAAAACATGTTCTCTCAATATTGAACAGTGCACTAATTCGATTTCTCATGAAATAATACGAAAAGTTATGTTTGTCATATATGAGATATTACATATATCATTTTCCTTTTAGGCCCACTTTATTTGATCAGTACTAAAATATATTAGTTCTCAAAACCAAATGAGTAGCTACAGTGATCATGATCAAATATCTTGGTTATCCTACAGTGAGTAGCTAGCACAACAAAACTTAAAACTAAAATTAGATTATGACCAAATTTGCAAAATTATCACGGCAATCCTACAGTGGCAACACACTCTTACTTGAGCACATGAAGATTATAAATTAACACGATAACATCAAATTCTTCCCCTTGTTATTTCACATTTGGATTTTCTTGCTCACAGCTTTATATGTGAATCCCTCTAATATCATCATATATGTGATAATGTGAAACTTAAAATCAAAATTGTACAGCTAGCCAAACTTTTGAACTGATTTCACCGAAAACCAACTGGAATAGAGAATTAAAGATTCACCAGCATTTGAAGTCCTCTAAATGAAAAAAAAAAAAAAAAAAAAAAACTTTAACAAAAAAAAAAGTTTTAAAATTTTTTTTTTTTTTTACACCTAGTAAAAAGACCCTTCATGTGCATAAAAAAAATAGAAAAAAAAAAAGATTAAAAATCTAAAAATTACAGCTTTGCTTTAAATTCCAAGAAAGCGATTAATTCAACACCTAACCATACTTAAATCACATACAAAATTCAGCCAATTATTCTACTAAAAATAACCCATAAAATTCATACACATACCCACAATATGTACATATAAAGATAGATACACAAAGATATATACGTACACGCGAGTGACTTGGCTCTCTTGGTTGCAGGTAACGTGAAACCAGGTGCAAGGATTAACAAGATTCTGATCCCAGCTCTGAAGCACGTTATCCGGGTCGGACAGGCTCCTGCGCAGCACGTAAAGCGCGTCGCCTTCGGAATTCCCACGCACCATCGGCGCCATTAGTGATGAAGAAATTACAGTTACTGCCACAAACAAAAGCAAGTCACTCCCAGCCATGGCTCCGATTGAACCAACACTTCTATTGTAAATTCCTGTGGGAGACGGGGAAACGGGGTTAGATTTATGCAGTCTCTCTCTCTCTCTCTCTCTCTCTCTCTGTATATATAGAGAGATAGAGGAGCGAAGAGGGGGGGAGAGAGATGAATTATTATTGGAGAATCGATTTTGGGAATGGGAGAGAAGAAAATTGGAATCTTTTCTTTTAAAAATAGTAAAAAATAAAAAGAAAACTTGGGTCCGTTTGGTTTAAATTCCATGAAAAATATCATATTCGAAAAATTCAATTTTTACTTTGACTGTTTGATACATAAGTGAAAATGAAGTTCGAATTCCAACGTACAACCACTTTAAGTTTTTTTTTGTCAATTTCATGAAAAATATATTCTTATAGGGTACTTGAATTTTTATTTTCCAACTTACATAAAATTGAAAAGTCTTTTCACATTTACCAATCAAACGGATGCTTCCAGTCATTTCAACAATAAAGTTATAATAAAAGAAAAAATGTGGATTGAAGAAGAATTTATTAAGTTGAGTGGAATTGGTTACTCTTTCCCTACGTCTATTAAAAATATCTCCACTATGGATTTGGAATTTGACTTAGTCATAAAAGATGGCTATGAGAGGTCACCGTGGCATTTCTCATATTCCCACTATTTCAATGAGAATTGAATTCTTGTACCTAATCATCATTTTTTTGTCCAATTTTTCCATTTGAACATAAATTTTTCCATAGAAAACCACCCGAATAGTCACAATGAGTGGGCTCCACCGTATTTTAAAAAAAGGAAAAATGCGGGACCCACATGTGTGAATGATCTAGTGAATTTCTATTGGTTTTGCTTCTGTACACGAAGCAAATCTCTTTTTTGACCAAGCTCAAAAGATTTACTTATAAGCGAGTGAGTAAATTTTGAAATAAGTTCAACTTTTTAAGTTTGGATTCCACCTGCACAATATGTCTTGAAATGAATAAGAAGCTATCTTTAAACTTCAAATTTCGTATGAATAAGATGTCACGAAATGAATAAGAATCCATCTTTTTTCAGTTTCAAATTATTGCCTCCACAAGATGACTTGAAATAAATAGAAACCAACATATTTTGCTTCAATCTTTGCTTAGTTTGATACTTTGGCAAAAAAAAAAATGCAACGATAAAATAAAAACTTAAGTAGTTTTAAAATTTCGGTTTTCGAAGCAAAGAAATATAAAAATTCTTCAATTCATATAAATAAGAAAATTAAATTTGAGGAACTGATGTTACATTTAGTAATCATTATAGTCTACATGGATATCACGTCTACTATAGAAAGGGTTCAATCACGAGCCAGCATGTCATGGAATAAACGTTCATGCATCGGTTGTCGATGCTTGCATGAACCAGTGAATGTGTAGAACTTTATCGATTGATATAAAATATGATTAGAGGCCTCATCCAGCCTTAGGCGTGGACGAAGCTCCTCTTATTGAAAAATCTGACAAATCAAAATTGATATTCTTAGTACATCACGATTCACGTCTTCGCGTGAAAATAGAGTGTTTCTTAGCAAATGTCGTGAAAACAAAAATATCAGTAAGTTTTGAAAAGTGTTTGACGCCCATTTTAGTAGAAGAATGTGTTTTTGAATAGTGATTGATGGAAGAATGTGTGGTTAAAAAGTAAGGAGAATTTTTAGGTTTATGTGTAATATTATTTTATTGATAGAATGTGTGGTTGAAATAAAGAAAGAGAAAAAGAATGAGAATGAGAATGAGAAAAAAATGGGTGTCAAACGGTAATCACGATTCCAGCTATAATGAAGATGCCAAGTCATAAAAATGATTAAAAGGCCCTTATCAATCTCTTATATACATAGGTCATTGCACAATTAAGATAGGGAGTTTCAAATATAAGAAATTGAAGGGGAAAAACTATGGTGAAATTTTGAGAATAAAAAATACATTTTTGATTTTAAGAAATATTACCTGCGCTTTAGGTCAACAATTATATTTATCAAAGCACCATTTTTTTTCCCCCTAAATGCAGTTAATTTTCAGAAGAAGAAATGAACGATAAATATTGCATCTTATGATCGTTCTTGACTATTTAAAAAAAAAAAAAACAATGAAAATAAAGAAAAAGAAAGGCAGAAGAGGAAATTCAGTGTATATTCATATCTCCGTGTATTTAGCCCTTGTTTGATCCCATTATTTACAAAATGTATTTTTCTTTCTATTTTTTTAATTACGCATTATTATTCAATAAAAGAATATTATATACAATTTTTTTTTAATATATATTTTTTATCAATTTACTATTTAAAAATGCATATAAGAAACGGGGGCTAAATCAAGTGCTGTGATTCAATAAAGCTGACTTCTTTTGTCCAAAACCAGCCAACCAGCGGTACAAATTACAGAACGCATTTTCTTCTCTCTCTATCTCCTTAAAAAATAAACAGAGTAAAGAATCAAGAAGAAATGGCGGAACAGTTGACGGAGGATCAGATCTCTGAGTTCAAGGAGGCATTTAGCCTCTTTGACAAGGATGGCGATGGTTTGATCTTTCTTCTATCTCTTTTTTTAATCATTTTACACACGCCTATAATTGTTTTTCTTTGGATTTTGGATATGGATTTTTCGATTTCCATATGGGATTGTTTGTTTCGTTGATTGGTTATGAATATTGCTGCGAATTTGAAGGAGGTGCTCTTGCTATGTATGGAATTTGAGGTTTTAATTTTGAGGTCAAGGATACTATTATTTTGGAGGAGTTGTTTAATTTTGGTTCATGTATCTGAACAGAATATTTTGCAGTTTTGAAATTTGATGAAAATACTTAAGTTCTTGTATAATCAGTGCAAAAATATGGATCTCAAGACTATCAGTTCTTGAGAGTATAAGCAAATTATCAAGAAAGGAGCGAGATACTCTGAGACCATGTTTGGCTGTGCTGAAATGTAATTGCTTAACTTTGTGTAACATTTTGAAAGTTACTTTCCTACCAACTAAATTTACTTTTCTAGAAAGTGAAGTCTTGACTTTTGTATTTGAAAATGAAGGAGTATAGGTTTGTTGATCTTTGATTTGGAACACTTGTTCTAATTCTGATCTTCGATTGTGTTGGAAAATGAATACGATGATAGTACCTGTGATGGGATAACGCTAGAGCCCAGAATTTGTTTGAATAACCTGGGAAATCATATATGTAATTGGAATACGAACAAGATATGCATTCTCAGTTATTTTCTTTTCCCATAGTCAATCTTTTTCTTCTCATACTTCGAAAATGAGGTAAATTCTGTTGTTGGATCTATGGATGTGATAAGGAGAAATCTGGAATGAGTTAATAATAATAAGCAGGTTTACACACTCAATTGTTCGAGTAGCACGGGGAACTTATCCCTTATTTACATTGGGATTAGCATTTGCTCTTCGTCTCTACTAGAAAAAGGAATAAGTTAGGCAGTCGTGTCGAGGGATAGAAATAAATGATTCGTATGTTCATGAAGCGACAGCCTATTTCTTGCTATCCTGGATTGGTTATATGTTATCCCTGTTAGAATTTACAAGTTCTTGAAATCCTTTTTTTTTGTGCTGTCAGATGAAGATAATATTAGACTATTTCTTGATCTTCTGCAAAAATCCCTAGTTGTTGTTAACAAATCACTAGGTAATTTCATTGGTGAAAGTATGCAATTTGCTAATGAATACATTAGTTGAAGAGTTATTTTCATGTAAGATTGTCACATTTAAACTGGTGGCTAGATTAAAAATTTTAGCAGATCAGCCAAATGGATGAATGAATTGCTATCATGGAAAAATGCATAGCTACTTTTGAAGTCTGCAACTTTACACAAGGTTTATACATGATTTTTGATCAGTTCATTGTATTGGATTCTTGAATCAGATCATGGGTAATAAGAGACTTGGACATATGCTAGAATTAAGAAATCTGAGCGTGTTGTGTAATTAGTAACGAATGTTTTGTGCAGGTTGCATTACGACCAAGGAGCTGGGAACTGTCATGAGATCTCTGGGGCAGAATCCCACAGAAGCTGAGCTCCAGGATATGATTAACGAGGTGGATGCTGACGGTAATGGAACCATTGATTTCCCAGAATTTTTGAACCTTATGGCCAGGAAGATGAAGGACACCGACTCTGAAGAGGAACTCAAGGAGGCATTCCGTGTTTTTGACAAGGACCAGAACGGGTTCATCTCTGCTGCCGAGCTGCGCCATGTCATGACGAACCTAGGCGAGAAACTGACCGATGAGGAAGTTGATGAGATGATTAGGGAGGCCGATGTTGATGGCGACGGGCAAATCAATTATGACGAGTTTGTCAAGATTATGATCGGCAAGTGATATCCCCACTCTAACTAAATCCTAATCTTGTGTAATAAAAGAAAAACATATAAGACGTGGTGGATAGGGTAAACTAGTATATTGGGTTTCTAGTTTTCGTTATCTTCATTCTATTTGATGGTTTTTAGGTCGAACCTTGATAATGTAGTGCTCTGTTGTAATAGAGGTGAATCTTCTCTATCTGTTTTGTGTCGTGTTTTCGCAGCAATTTAAGTTTTGCTATTGTGTTGAAAATAAGACTTCACTCGTTCTTTATTAAACTGACTATAATCTTTTTCTGTTCGTGAAAAACTACCAATCCTACCCTCTTTATGTTCATGATAGTCGTTTTTTGTATTGTATTCAGCTTAGATGCGCTTCTCTGCTAACTCGAACCCCTATGTGTTAGTCTAACTCTAAAATATACAAGAACAGAGATTCAAGAAATAATGCCAGAACCAAACCTGAAAAAAAACCAAAAACAATACTTCAAAACGAGGTGAGTTGAAAACTTCGAATTTAATATATCAATAAAAGATAATTATTTTATGTCCAATTGGATAAACAGGAAATATCAGCAACAAAACCCATGGAACTTTTACAATCTCTTCAAGCTTTTCTTTCTTGCATCCATCTTCCTTTTGTCTGCAGGAGCTTTTGCCAGCCCAACTTCCTTCTTCTGTGTCAATGGAGCTGTCATTGATCCACCAACTCCAGTCTCAGACGTTGATGTGATGATTGCTGGCTGATCTTGACCATTTTCAAGTTTAGGAGCTAATGGAGATGCGGCACCTGGTACTGCATTCTTCTGGTCGGCACTCTTAACTGAGGAGTTCGTCTGATCAACATTTCGGGTAGTGGTCGACTCGGAAATAACTCCTGATTTGAACTTTGGCTTCGGCTTTAGAGCATGTATTCCAGTGTAAAGCCTGTCATTATAAATCCCAGGCAACATATTCAACTTATAAAGCAACATTTTAAAATATGAGAAACTCTATTTGTCCGGAATCCAGTACTTGATGGGGCTAAACAGTATTTAAGACGAGATTTAACTTCTTTTTTCTTTTCTTATGCTGTCCAGTACTTGGAATCTACCTTACACATGAGCCATACAAGAATTAAAATTCCAGAAACGCAGCATCCCCGTCTAGGGATGGAACATAGTTTCTAATGAATAATTGTGAAACCTATAACTCACAATCACCTCAAGAACGAGTATTGACGATTCTCCCAAAAAATATCCACTATTATGCAGATTGCCATCTGACACAAAAATTTCAAGTCACACAATGTAAATTAGCTGGTCAAGATGCACATCAAAATGTGACTGAATATAGTAGGTCACAAGCACTGTAAACCTTAGCTCTGGCTTAAACAGTTTTGAATCGCACCGAGTTCCTTCCAACTCTTAACACAGAAATCAATTGTCCATTAGTAAAATATTCATGAAATAATTGACATTGCTTATTATCATGCCCATTCATGATTGGCCACACATGCATTGGTGAAAGATTAAAAAGAACTCTCTCACAGTTTTAAAGAATGTCCATTATTATCATGAATCTTCAATATGAAGGCCATGCCTTCGAGCATAAATGACACCATTAAGGGGTCTATTTTATCTCCAATAATTTCATCTTCCTACTCATGTAACCCCATAAAGAAGACAATGGAATAAAACTGAGCCGGCATGTCTTACCTTGCATGTCTAGCATACTCCTCGTAATTTTCAAGCAGCATCTTGCCAGCCTGCTCATTTAAAGCCGATTCCGGAAATGGTTCAATCAACAAGCATCTGATTACCTGTCATTCGAAAGAAGAAAAAAGGAACAGATTCACTTGAGAAATTATAGCTCCATTGATCTCTAAGGAAAGAAAATAATAATACACTACCGTCTGACAGAACTTACAATTAAAACATGTCGCAGTCCAAGATTTGGGTTCCAATCTTTCTTCAATGCATTAACACAAATTTCACCATTGGTAGCAATGTTTGGATGGAAAATCTTAGTCAGGAAATAGCCTACAAAAGCAGCAATTGGGTCCTAAAATGGTTATATATTCATCACTTACAATGTTATGAAATTAAGAAAAAGTAAATTGGCAGATATTTCTTTAATGTGTTCACACCCACAGAATTTCACAAACCTTTGGGAGGGGATTGTGGGAAATCATTGGACAATGTCAACTTCATGCGGAAAATGCCGTTCTCATATGGAGTCCCAGCTGCAAGTTTATATATGATCAATCAGGGAAAAAAAATATGATGACAAAAAATGGAAAGGACTAAAGACAGAAAATTCATACCTGGGCCCTCGATATCAGCATATATAATTGAAAAGTTATCATCGTTTACACCAACTTTAATGCCCTCAGGAGGTGCTTCATCAAGATTCTTCAATTCTTTTGCCAGCTGTTTTATTACATTTGGGGGAAGATTTTCATTGGTTGCCTACAATAGTCAGCACAATAAAATATATGAGAATAAGAAACCATGAAACAGATAACATAATCTATATAAAAAAGAAAAAGACCTAGGATCATATTTGTAGTTAACTAGGTTTAAAATGAAAACATGCTGAACCTGGTACATATTTCACTGTTACAATATTAATCTAACAACCATATTCAGCAAAGCAAAACATGATAAATTGTTGAGATTCACTATCCGATACTTCTTCTGATTCTTAGCCTACGTATGGCTCATTTTATAAACTATTTACACTCAAGTCACTCTTTATCCAAACATTTTGGAGGGCCCGTAAGTACTACCCACTTATCCACCACTAATTTCCATCTATTTATAATTTAAACCGTTTATAAACAATTCCAAAACGTGCCTTTACATTATTACAGCTCGTGCTTTAAAGATTCTTTCTGGTGCAAAAGAAAAAGTTTACCAAGATTTGAACTTTCATTGGAGATAAAATGGAACTATACCATAGCAGGTTGTGCAAAGCTGCAATTTCAAATGGCCTGTAACTTTGCTAACAAGAAATCAGTACTTAAGCAATGGTTTCCCCTGAATTTGTGTATGAGTGCACAACCTGCAATTTCAAATGGCCTGCAACTTTGCTAACAAGAAATCAGTACTTAAGCAATGGTTTCCCCTGAATTTGTGTATGAGTTCTGAGGACTGGATAATCAAGCCACGGGAAATCCTGCAAAACAATGGTGTAAGCACTTAAAAACAGGATCCATCTAAGGCTGAAATATTCATCCGAAAACTCTTGAAAATAGTAACTTTTATTTTTCAGTTTGGGAGGAGATTGGCTATTATTTTCAACATAGGAAAATAAATCAGGAAAGTGTATAATAAGCAAAACTGGTCTTTAATAAACGAACCATGACAAGTTCGTGAACTATCTCCATTTTTTAGGCCTATCTGGCACCATTATGATATTTTTAAACATTTGTTTTGCAATAGTCAACATAAACCAAAGACCCAACCAGACCCTACCATGCAAGGCGAGCAAAGTGGAACAATGGAAAAGGAAAAAACAACATGAAAAGAAACACCAAATGGCCCCAAATAAATGTAATTTTCCGTTTTAGTAAGCCATGAAAACCATATCACCAACTTGCAGATGTAGAACTTAAGAACACTGAACCTAGGATAGAAGAAGTAACCAATGCATGTCATTCTGTTGTCGCACCAAAACATGAAATTAAGACCATAAACCTATTTGAAACCAAATCATGGTGATTTGGCATGCTTGCAATTGAACAAGATGAAATGAAGACTAACTTTCGAAGAGTTACTAAAAACAAATTATAAGCTAAATCATTAAATTTAAACTGCTTGACTCTCGAGATCTGAGACCAAGGACAGGATAAGACAGCCAAACCATCTCATTCTTATTATACTTAAAATTCATAATGTTCGCAACTTAAGCTCCGCCATCTCTTATTGATCAAAAATTTTGCTCTTGAGAAAAAAAAATACTTCCTGAAATCTTCTCAGAAGAATTGTAAAAGTAAATTTGATTATTAAACAAAATAAGCAGAAAAGGAGACATGCATAATTCCTCACAAAAATTAAAAACTGGAACCCACAGAACATGAGAAAATGAGACTAATAAATGGGGTACACACATAAAAATCACAACAGTATTTCAAGAACCTATAAATCCCTTTTAGAGACAAGAACTTGAAAAGTTAAGTTCTCAATATATTCCCCAACCCAAAACATCATAACGAATGACTCAATTCAAAATAAACATTAGCCTCAAGAAAAGTCTTCTAACATAAACAAATTGGCGCGCGTGCACACACACAGGGGAATCTTGGAAAAAAGAAAATTTAATCTTTCAAGTAATGATCCTACAAAGAAAATCAAACCCACTAGTCTAAGCATCAAAGAAAAGAACTTTACACACACCTTTAGATCAGAATCAGATGAAGAAAAGAATAAACAGTAAGCATTGCACCCTTCGACCACTGAAAAAATACAATTTAAAAAGTAAAACAATAAAAGATCCGAAAACCTGGTCAATTTATAACTCCAATTCTCCAACAAAACTCGATATTAAGAGTGTAATAGATTCGGTATCGAGAATATAAGCAAAAACCCGGGTGATAGAAATACCTTTTGAAATGGAATATCGGTGAGATTTTAACGCAGGAAGAGGGTGTTTTTCTTTGTTTTCCTTTTCTCTGATTTATTACGAGATTTACCAAATACCACAAAATGAAAATCAGAAAGCGCAATATCCCTTTATAATTGACGAATGGATAGGAAGTCTTTTTTAAAGTTTACTGACCTTATAGTAGTATTTTAAAGTTTGAGTACCTGTAATTAAAAAAATTAATCTATTTATATTGACACCATAGAGTCTAGACTTAGAATGTGGGCCAGTCCAATTGTTAAATGTAATTAAGGGAAAATTGCACCCTTCGTGATCAATCTATTGCTTGGGTACTCTCACGGATTGCAAGTTTGCCCCCCCAGGTTCGACACCTCAAGACCGTCTTTTCCTTATTCTTAGATCGACAAGCCTGAAACAACTAACACACAAGTATAGAGAGGATCACTTTCAGTGCATGACATTCTCGCTCATTCAACTCGCTATGAGCACTCATGTTCCCATTCATTTTTTTCTCTTTAGAATCGAAGTCTTCGTAGTCGTTTATAGTCCTTAAGAATGGAATCTTTTCATTTTGAGCCTTGAATTTGCACACGAATATTCGATGCAAAAGTCCTCCAAATGGTATATCGACGTGGACGGACCGATCTTTCTCATCCTCCTTCAAAATAGGAGATGATGGAAACAAAGAAACAAGATCACCACCAACTTCGAGTTCTAAGAATAAAATTAATTAAAAGTATGTAAATGAATGATCTTAATAAATTTTCTCGTATTCAGCTGATATTGAGAAATTTTAGAATGTCGTGATTTTTATTGACTCGACGTAAATGCATGATTTGCTACCACCTGCATTATAATTAGTAGGTACAACATATTATCTAACAATTTTTTTCTCCTCTTTTAGATATCAATAAAATAAAATAAAAATATTAATAATTGATATAGTTGAATCATGCAAAGCAAGTTGGATTCCCTTGAGTAATAATTGAAATTGGTTTTCCATTTTAGAATATTTTATTTATTTATTGCAAAACGTTAGGTGGGCTTTAAAGTCAAAAAAAAAAAATTGTCGGGCCGTGGGCCCATTAACACAAAAAATTCAAATGTGGCGACAAAATGTGGCGCGGTGCGTTTTATTTTGGAGTTATTGGATGCATCCGAGACTCGTGTATATCGATAGTGACATTGGTATTGTAAGTCAAGAGAAGTGTGTTACACTCTATAGTATTTGATACAAGTACTGTGAAAATAATATTTGATACAAATTTGTTATGAGGATTTGATAAGTCTTAAACGAACTAAAGAAAATAAAATTTACGATATAAATTTAAAAGAAGAAAATTGTACTCTCAAAATTCAACTTCTATGATCCACTTTTTTGTGATGATGAAATACTACAAATGAACGAATTTTTTATACTATATGGTACATAAGAATTAATTGCTAATACATGAATTTAAACGCTTAGCTGATATGATTTTCTGGGTCGATCTTGCTAATTAGTTCTTGAGATTATTAATATTCTAAAATGATTTATTTTGTCACACCAATTAGGTTTAATGACACCTCGTGGATGTCCACGTTAGCTTGAGCACGATAGATAATTATTAATATTGCTATTCTTACCTAAAAAATAATACTCAAATAAATAAATAAATTTCGCAATAATGCATTTGATGCGCAATATTCAACTCATTGGATGTGTATTAATCAACGAACGATGTTCCTTACCAAATTGGTGTTGGGGACATGGGATTCTCTTTTTAGTAAAGCAATCATTGGAAAAGTAATTTCAATAATTTGCTTTGTATTTTTTTTGATCAGTCGATTAAGAATAATGATATTTAGTATTACAAGTGTTTATGATCCTTGGCTAAAACAATGTGTGAACGAGAAAATAGCCATTTCTTTCTCTATGTTTTCAACATTTTTTTTTACGAATTACGAATATATTGTATATATTTATTTATACACAAGGAATTAAAATTATCTGATGTAAGAAAATTTTACTTCAGTTATTGTTAATTGCCATAAATTAAATTAGTACTTGTTTGATCTTCATTATTTTCAAAATACATTTTTCTCTCTCTTCATTTTAATCACGTATTCTTCAATAAAATAATATTACACGCAAATCCAAATTTTTTCCTTATTTTTTATCCGCACATCATTCGTTAATCTACTATTCAAAAATACATTTTTTACCAAAAAACAAAAAAAAGTGGCTCAAACAAGGACTGAATATCAACTATGAAAAAGTGATGTAACGGCAATGTTTATAACGAAAGAAAATATAAAAAAAAAGTGATATCTATAGTTAAAATTAAAATAACACGAGAAGATGAATTTTATTTAGTTAGTATCTGTATAAATTTAATTCATAAGAAGAAGAATTATTTTGCTTAATTTCTACATAAAATTATGATAAAGATTCGGTTCAAATTAAAGTTGGCCCATTACTACAATGTATATTGAACTCCGCCCAACCCCGAGCTTGGCCCATTGACCTGATTATTTATTTTAGTTATTTCACTGGAAAACAAATTATGACCTAAGATCTTTAATGCCTAGTAGAATTTAACATCATGTTGTTGGTTCGATTAGAATTTAAACCCTTGAATCTTGATCCAAGTAACAAGAATCGAAGAAAAACACATTGAGAGTTTCACAAGCACTATTTAAAGGGCAAATCATCATTAAATATGTGTGCACCATCACCATCGTGGCCAATTGCCTCCATCCCATCGACCACCACCACCACCACCATTACCACTACCATAACCTCCAAAATCTTAGCCTATTCCATGTGACCCATCACCACAGCGATTATAGATCTGCACAACCATTGCCACCACCAACACTTTTTTCTCATCTCATCACCAAAACCCAAAAATCCACATCTAAAAAATGAGACTACAATTTCACAAAAAAAAGGGAAAAAGAAAATATTTTCTTTTTTCCATAGTGACGGCGTGAGTTGATGAGCATGGAGGAGATGGTGGTTGAGACTGAAGAAGAAAAAGAGAGACATAGAGAAGATACAATGGGCGATGGTGGTGTGTTCGATAGGGGTGGTGGTAGTCGAAAATGACTGCCTATTTCTGAACATGTAACGTGAGTTTTTGTGTGTGTAAGAAAAATTCCAGCATTTTATCTTTAACAAATTAAATATCACATCAAGTGATAATCATTTTTTGAACGATTTTAACTTTATTACAATTTAATTATTTCAATAATACATTACTTTTCGTTTTTCAATATGTAATAAATATTATAAAATCATTGTCATGTATGAATTTCGTGTTATTAATTCTCAGCCGGTTAACATTCACATTAATTTAGATTCAATGAATTTTAATCTACATGAATCTAGAGTTATAATAGATTAATTTATTTCTATTCACGCATCTAGGGATGACAAAAAAGCTCGTCGGCTCGGGCGGCCCTATTTTGGGAGGCCGGCCTGTGTGGACGTAATTAATTAAAAAAAAAATTAATTAAAAAAAATTTAAACTAATTTTGTCAAATGTAAATTAGTTTTGGATT
>CAIGRT010190768.1:0-13638 GCA_903798405.1 Fraxinus platypoda | reverse complement strand
ATTTTTGCATTTATGGAAAAATATCGTTTTTTTTCATTTTTATTATTTATTTTCCGAAGTTTGCTAGGGTTTTACTATTTAATAGCATTGTAAGCCCTTTGAGGCGGATTATTGCATTGAATAAGAATTTTCGTGAGTTTTATCTCATCTTTGTGAGGTTGTTCATCTTTCCTATAATCTTCCGCTACGTCAGTTCTCCTCTCTTTCCCCTTAAAACCACATAGAAACAGAAGCATATGCCAGAGTACATCCAATAAAATCCAGACAGAGACACTTTCTCCATCTAAAAAATGTGAAAATGGGATTTTCTAAATATAATTAAACTGAAACAGAACACAAATACCATGAGAAACTAAGCAAAAAAAAAAAAAAGGAGAAATAATCACAGTTAGTATTTGAAGTTTCCCCCACTTAAAACACATAAAATTTTGAAATGATAAATTCCTAGTTTTATTGCTCACATTGACATTTTTAGAACATATAGTAACAAATATATCTTTGAAAGGAACTTAGAGGGGAAAAAAGGTATTACGCGATATCAATCGGATGCAATTGAAATTTCAAACTACCCGCTTCACTTCCTAGTATTAAAGGGACTGCGCAAAGTCCAAAATATTGCGCCAATTTGGGGAAAATGAATCGCAATCGTTTAATTTCTCATGAAGTTAATGAAAAATGGTAACATAAATAATTTAGAAAAAAAATAGTTCAAAATCATGAAATCGTACCTTGTTGGTGAAAAACTGGGCTAGGGTTCTTCCTGAAGCTTCCTACGAGTTGAAGGTTGTTACAGAGACAGACCCCCGGCCAAAGGGTGACACCCCCTCCCACCCACCGTTATTCCTTGTTAAATTATAATTCATTTTTCTTGCTTTTTATTAATCACATATTCCTCCACAAAATAATATTCCACGTAAATAAAAAAAAAAAATTCATTTTTTCAATTATATATTTTTCAAAAAATTACTATTCTTCTCGTTATAACATGAAATAACGGGGTCAACGGTCGTTTAACTTTTCAATTCAAAAATAAGGTATAAAAGTTTTTTATTCAAAAATTAAGTGATAATTTAAGATTTTAATATTAATAATAATATTATAAGATTAAATTAACATACATATGCACTCCTCGACCCGACCCGATCTATTTTCACTCCCAAACTCTAATCACTTTCCCGTTCTCTTCTCTCTATCTCCTTCTCTCTCCTCTCCCATTTATCACACTAGAAGGAGCATAGCTACAACAGCTACATCGGCAACAATGATTGTTATGTTGTACACCATAGTGGCGTGAGCGTCGCTACAGCGGCGACATCGCTGTTGTGAGATCTTTAGATCTAGTAATATTACAGTTGATTTCTCAGGGTTAATTATTTATCTTTCTAGTCTTGATAAGTTCATTTCTATTGCTCGCTCGTGTTGTTCGTAAAATTTGTTTTAACTGATGTAGATTTCGAGTTTAGTTGTTGGATGATTTGGTGAATTGGATTTGGATCTACGGTTTTGGTTGTTGGTGGTGGTAATTGTGCAAGTGGTGATGGAGTGGTGATCGATGGTGGTGGGATTTGGGGTGGGCTGAAGAGTGTTCGTAATCAATTAGTTGGGTAATTGTGACAAATAATTGGTTAATTTGTGACCAATAAATAATGTGATCGATAAAATAGAAATTTTGTGATCAATAAATAATACATGACTTAAAAAATTGAGATTGCGACTAAGGGTGTGTTTGATAATTATTATTGAGGAAATAATGTATTTTAAATAGTGGTATGATAGGAAATATGTGGTTAAAAAGTAAGAAAAAAACATTGATGTGATGAAAAATATTACTTTATTGAAAAATGTGTGGTTGAAAATAAGTTTTGAAAGAATGTATTTTAAAAGAATGTGTACCAAATAGGGGACTTAAATCTGTAATTGCGCCTCACAATTTGTTAAGTTTTGACCAATTGATTTGATAATCTATGATCGAGAAATAATTTATAACCAATTAATTTGATAATTCAGTTACTGTGAAAATATGTTGTGGCCTATAAAATTGTAATTTGAAACCATGAAATAAATGATCGAAAAAATAATACATAATCTATTAATTTTGTAATTGTGATCGTGAAATAATATGTGATCTATTAATTTAATAATTTGTAATCGATAAATAAATTGTGACATATAAAATTTGTGATTATAATTATTACGTAACTGTAACCATAAATTGTATAGTATTGTAACATTAATATATTTAATTAATAAAATATTTAAATTATTTATTTTAGTAATAAATTTTAATTATAACCTGATTTTTGAAACTTTAAAAAAAAAAAAAAATTTGAGATTGTATCGCTTAACTACCTTAACTATGTAATCTTCCCTTAAAATATACTTTCAAATTTGACAAATGTGTCAAATTCTTTTAAAATGAAGTGATATTAAGCCCCTATTTGTGGGGGATTAAAGTTAGATTTTTAGTAGATTTTGATAAAAGTTGATGAAATATGTGGATAAAAAGTTGTGGATCTCATAAATGTATTGTTAAAATCAATTGTTGACTTTGATTTAAATTAAAATTTTAATTTTAATTTCTACCTGAGCAAATTAAATAGGTAATTAAAAAAATTTATTAATTAAATAGGTTGATATCATAATAACATAAAGTTTATGCTCACGATTACGTAGAGATATCAATGGGCCGAGCCGGCTCGACTCGGCCCTTAAAGCCACGAGCTCGGCTCGGCTCGGCTCGTGGCTCGTTAATTTTTTTTTTATATAT
The DNA here is from genome assembly GCA_903798405.1 of Fraxinus platypoda. Taxonomy (NCBI): domain Eukaryota; kingdom Viridiplantae; phylum Streptophyta; class Magnoliopsida; order Lamiales; family Oleaceae; genus Fraxinus; species Fraxinus platypoda. Next base: position 10,871 of record CAIGRT010190768.1, on the reverse strand, counting down.
AGCTTTTCTTAGTTTTTTTTTTTTAAATTTTTTTCACGAGCCCACGAGCGCTCGCCACCTTAACGAGCGACGAGCCGCTCGGCTCGATTGCCATCACTACGATTACGTATTAGTTACGATCAGATAACGTTACAGTAACAAATCACAAATTTTATAAGTCAAAATTTATTTATCGATCATAAATTATCAAATTAATTGATCATAAGTTAATTTTTTATTGACAAACTATCAAAGTAATTGGTCACAACTTAATTATCGATCACAAAATATTAAACTATTTGGTCAAAACTAATTTTTTGATCACAAATTATTAAAATAACTAGTCAAATCATCAAACTAAATGGTCACAAATTACCCTTCATCCTCTCAACCACCATTCCCCCTCCTTCACTGCCAGCACCACCCCAAAAAGCCATCGCATCAAATCCACAACCCACATCGACACCACCCCACCACCTTCAACGAATCACAATCACGACTACCTGCACCCCACCCACATCCATCACTATTGCGTCGTACCATATCACCACCATAGACATAATATCGCTCCCCCAACACCTGCGCACCACAACCTACCACCCCACACAACCACTACCGGGAGCAAAGTACCACACAGCAGCCATGGGCTTCATCGCTGCTTCCTGAAGAAGAAGATCGAAACAATAACTTTATGAAGGAAGAAAACGGGAGAGCTGGATTCCAGCTCCACTATTGGAAGCAGTGTCGACTTGAAGAAAAAGATCGAAAAAGCAGCGACGCCAGCAATCGGGAGAGATTGAACCTGGTTGTACCCGTTGGTTGACCTGCTACCATACAGAATGAGCTGGCAGGAAAAGTGGATGTCAATTTTTGAGGCATTAACGGGTCACTATTGTTTTGAATTAGGCCCAATATAGTGAATAAGGGTCCATTTCCTTTCATTTTACTCTCAGACTCAGACAATGGAGTAGCGCCAAATATACATCTCTTCCCCAAATTTTCCCCCAAAATATTCCCGAAAACGACAGACAAAGGTAATGGGTAGTTTGTAATGGGTATAAATTCTTTCTATAATTTGTTCATTCAGTTTATTGGTTTATTTGGATGGCTGGAATTTGATTGATTAAGGGAAAAGAAATTATTAAACTGTAATGGACAAGAAAATGGTCCAAGATAATTTTCCAAGTCAACAAACAACAAGAGCAAAAGGAAATACTAAAAGCACATTCAAGGACAAAGAATCTTTGTTTTGCATTACTGTTCTCAGTTATTTTCTCTAGGCACTTCCCAACAATCCTTTCTTTTGTACGTTCTGAAAGAACACTTTCATAATAACAGCTTATTTTGTCAAAGAGTATGGTGCTTGGTTGTGGACCATTTGAATATTACTAGATGTGTAGTCCAGATTTTTACGACATTAGCATTAACATTGTAACTGATTTTGCGTTGCAGGGAAAGCTCTGTTGGATGATGTGGATGATATTATTTTGGTAGAATTCGATTCTTAGAATGTTGTGGAGAATGTGAACATATTTGGTGATGAAATCGTAGGAAAAGATAGTGCGCGCGTGCCGGAGGTCGGATTGAAGTTCAATGACGAAAATGAATTATTTGATTACTACAAAAAATATGCATACGCTGAAGGTTTTTCCGTTAGAAAAAGAAATTCGAAGAAGGATGACGACGGTGTTGTGAGATATGTCACATTGACATGAAGTCGCGAAGGAAAAAGAATCGGTACTACAAGCGGTTCTTTAAAACCGCAACCAACCATTCATACAGGTTGTAAAGCGAGGCTGATTGCATCTATGGATAGTCGTGGAATATGGAGAATTAACACAGTAAACCTCGAGCATAATCATAAAACAAGTCCATCGAAGTCGAGGCTATATCGGTGCAATCGAGAGTTGAGCGCACAAGTTAAACGGCGACTAGAAGTTAATGATATGGCAGGAATTCCCTTACACAAAAGTTTCAACTCCGCAGTAGTGAAAGCAGGTGGATACGAAAATATGACGTGAGTGGAGAAAGATTGTCGAAACTATGTTGAACAAGTTCGACGCTTGAGACTTGGAGAAGGAGACGTCGCAGCAATACAGTTCTACTTTTCCAAAATGCAAGCTACTTGTTCTGGGTTTTATTTTAGTATGGATTTGGACGAAGATTCGAGGCTCAAGAATGTGTTTTGGCAGACAATAGGAGTAGACAAGCTTATAAGGAGTTTGTTGATATTGTTACATTCGATACCACGTACCTCATGAATAAGTAGGACATGTCGTTTGCTCCTTTTGTTGGTATTAATCATCACGGACAATCGACCTTGCTCGGATGTGGGCTCCTGTCGAATGAGAATACAGATACATTTGTTTGGCTGTTTAAGACATGGCTGCAGTGCATGGCGAAGCCCCCCAGGGTATAATTACCAATCAGGACAGAGCTATGCAGAATGCAAATGAAATTGTGTTTCCCTATACTAAGCATAGATGGTGTTTGTGGCACATACTGAAAAAGTTGCCTAAAAAGTTTGGATACCACGTGGATAAGACTTCGATTTTCCATTCTTTACATGGTTTGGTAAACGATTCACAATTTATTCAAGATTTTGAAGAAGGTTGGAGGGTAATGATCGACACATATGATTTGCATGATAATGCCTGGTTGACGGGACTTTATGAGAACAGATTTCGGTGGGTTCCGTGCTACTTCAAAACCAGTTTCTGGGCCGGAATGTCTACAACTCAACGTAGTGAGAGTATGAACTCGTTTTTCGATGGGTATGTACATTCGAAGACCTCACTAAAGCAATTTGTTGAACAATATGAACGAGCTTTGAGGAATAAGGTTGAGAAGGAGATTTAAGCAGATTTCAAGTCCTTCTCACAGATGGTTCCATGTGCAACGAGGTATGAACTGGAGATTAATGATGAACGATCAAAGAAAAAAACGTTCGTAGTCTCATTTCATAAAGAAGAATGTGAAATTGTTTGTAGCTGCCACTTGTTCGAATTCGAGGAATAATATGCAGGCACATGATCACATTATTGATCCGTAATGGGGTCAAACAACTACCGGACAAGTATATATTACGGAGGTGGCGGAGAGATGTGAGTAGAGCCCACACGAGGGTCGCAGTTCACTACGATGGTTTGATTAGTACCCCGGGACAGTTGAGGTATGAGAGATTGTGTCAGTCTTTCGCTACATTGGCGGACCTGATCGCGGACAATGAAAGCAAAGCTGAAACCATACAAAAGTGTATCGACCATGAATGTAAACTGGCAAGAAGCTCGAAATCTAGTATTATGAGTAATGTCATGTCTCCGCATGGTACATGGATCGCCTCACAATGTGGACCATCACTGGAAACTATCCATAGTGGAGTACGTGATCCTACATGTGCGAAGAGAAAGGGCACGCTAAAGAAACTTCGTAAGAAGAGCCGGTTGGAATCTAGTTCGAACAAAGCAAAGGTAAATTTCAGGTTTATATTACCAATTGTGTTTGGGTTGTTTACTTACTCAATGTAACTAACGTGTTGGGATGTCATGCGGGGGAGTTCGATTACGTCCAAATGAAGTAGGCCGAAGGCACGACCATGTACTGTTGGCCTTGATGCACACATCGTTCAAGTACCTCAACCTTCACAACGTGGCATGACTACACCGTTAACGTATACACAACTCCTAATGGTTAGTATATGTTTATGATGACGTTATGTTGATATGAGCATATTTATCACAAACAAAATTTGTTAAACTTGTAGGGTGACTGTCAAAGTGTTGCATTCGCACAAGGAAGTTTTTTACCTCCGTCTGGAAATCATGCTCACTTCTATGGTCAAGGTAATTATGTGGTTAAACATTGTACATATAAAGTGCATCATCCCTTAACTTTCTTATTTGGACATTAATAACCGAATTGTACAGATTTTCAGACAATGCCGTACTTCTACCCAAGCTTCGGACCAAGATGGAGGAACCCAATGATTGCTTCACAACATGGATTTAGGCACATAATGAATGTAGTAGTGATATGTAGATGTAGTAGAAATTAAGTGTTGACTGGAATTGTAGTTGGAAACTTGTAGATGAATTGTAGTGTTGACTAGAAATTAATGTAGTAGAATGAATGTAGTAGTGATATGTATGCATCTAAGAGCTGATTTCTTTTGTGATATGTTCACCAAATATTCGCTTTAAGTTTGATGTCTTTATTGTGTGACGTTAATGATGTTATGCTGTTGAGATATGCATTTCAATCTTGAATGTACAACTGTGAGGGATTTATTCTTCTAGGATTAACAGTCATTGCACCAATAAAACAAAGGTTATGTTGTACACATTAAGCCATCATAATGGACAATAAAGTACCACTTCATAAGTGCAATTACATTAACTCTTACTGCATAAGTTCATAAGAGTTGTACATTAACATTTAATACAAATGAAATTACATTAACATTTGACAACAACGTTTGCTTCTTCCAAACTTTATCATTTGCCGCAACCATGTCGATTTGCTGATAATGATGCCGAGTCCAACTTTAGAGTCCTTGATTCATGTAGGGGTGCTTTCATTTCTGCTATTGCAGTTTCAATGACACATTATTTAAGGACATCTTTGCTTGCATCTGAGAATGCTACCACTTGCCTTTCTTTAGATTCAACTTCTCCTAGAACTCCACAGCTTCCCAATTCATTACACACAACAACGTCCAACAACTCCATAACTTCCTGCACTGTTCAACCTTCACATTTCTCAACAATTGAAACTCCATTACCCACACAGGACACCAAGTCAACAAAATGGCTCAACTGAATTCAAAAATACAAAAACCACATACACTGAATTTCAAGAACACCTCAACTTTATTAATCTACCTTGAAAAGCATACGTTGTGGGTTGTAATTGAAAATTCATCTTTTGGGTTGCAACTGAAAATTCAAAAATTTGAAAATTTGGCAGAATGTATGTAAATCCACACACAGACGGCAGCTTCGACATACCCATGTCAACCACATATCACGCTCCCCTGATTTTGGATGCAACCTTCGTCGGAGAAGACGGTGGTTGTGGATTCGAATGACGAAAAAACGGCGGAACGCCTTGAGGACAAAAAACTGACCAAACACCTTCCAGGAGATGGATGAAAATGGGACGGAGAGACAATGGAGTCGCTCGCCTTCGATTCGTCGACGGTAGCCTTCGATTCGTCGTCGCTCTCTCAAGGGCTATTAAGGAGATGATATGAAATAGGAATTTTAAAACTGAGCTGGGTTGTCGGGTTGCATTAAGTGTTGACTCATCTTTTTTTTTTTTTTTTAATTTCCACCTCATTCTGTCATCTTCTTCTGTCATCAACTTCTGTACAACCAGCACGGTTGTTTTTATTTGGGAAAATGAATTAAGGTTATGTAGGTGGGCTGTGGTGTGGAATTGGGTAGCATACGGTACACCTGATTTTTGAAAGATTTTTTATTTTTATTTTAACTTGATTGTTGAAATGGAAAGTTGAAAAAGTAGGTGTAGATGTAATTTTCTCTTTTTAATTTTGTTCAAGTCCATTGGGCTTCAGAGCCGTAGTAAGATTTGCTCGGTCCAATCCTCAACCTGGCAAGGGTTCCTCAGTAGCTGACCACTTGCAATTTACACAAATATGGAATAAATAGGGGGTTGAATTGAAAAATACTGATTATTTGTTAAACATTACAAAATTACAATGTAAACGGTATTTAAAGAGCGCTTAAAGAAAAATATGACAAATTACGACATACATAATTTTTTTTACGTATATGTGCTTTTAGAAGGAGATTCATTTGCAAAAGTTGGAGAGTCCATATTTGCTTGCAAGGACAGTTGATTTCTGTTTTTGATTTCTAATTTTCACAGAATGCTGCTGATTATTAGGTTTCAAATTGTTTACGCGAACCTGAAATATTTCCTTCTCGAGATACTCATGTTAAAATATGGACCAGGTGCTCACTCAATTGATAACAAATGTATAGGGGTTTGTAGAATACAAGAGTTTTAGAAGTCTTGGTCAGCAAGAGGGGTTTGCTACACTCATTGCTCATCGTGGTAGGCTGCATCCTGGTACTCGATATTTAGCAAGGGGTTTGAACTCATGCTATGGCACAGGTAATTCTACTTTGATTTCTGAATGATTGGTGGAAGTTTATGTATTCTGTATAATGTTAGAAAATTTATAAGAAGCATGTTATATATCTCTTGACATATTGCCTATGTTTAGTTTTTGTTCCACAGTTGTACATTTTTCCCCTTTGCTTGGTTAGTTGACCAAAATAAATGTTCCTCTGGAAAAGTTATGGATGTGCCTACTTATTTTCAACTTGCTTAGATGATTGGCAAACCTTAGGTGCGCCTGCGCAGTCGATGTGATATTTAGTTTCTGCATATTACAATAGACAAACGAGTAATTGTAAGCAAGACTTGATGTTATATCTCCATTTAGTAATAGACTTTACCTAAACCGCATACGATAGTTTCACATTTTTCTCAATTTATCAGTTTATGTTTTTAAAAGTGATAATGAAGAGGTATCTAAGCGCCTGCCTGGGAGAAATTTTTCTTCAAATTTTAATTGCTTTTCTTACCGTTGCAATAGTAAGTAGCATGACATTTTTGACTTCTCCCTCACATTGGTGGGACTCAGGCTGTCAAGTAACGGTCAAATATTCCAAAAAATCGGCTCCAGGCAGGGCTAAAAGGCATTGCCCCTATGAAGTTTTTACTTTCGTAAATCAAACTTTTGTTTGAGCATGCAGATTATTGCTAACTTCATATGGAAATAGAATATATTTCGTGCAATTAAGTTTCCAACTTACTTTTTCACCTGTTATGTGCTACTTATTATTGCCCATTGATATTGCGCGACACATCTAGATATACATTTGAGCTAGTGGCATTTTGGTATATTGCCATTCACGTTCTATTTTGTATCAGTTAGACGTGTTATAGTTTCTTGTTTTTTCCATTTTGCACCTAGTGTTTTTCCATTTTCATCACTAATATTTTTCTTTCTGTTCCTCACATTTTTCCTGTTCATTGAGAAGGCAATGAAGTTGAATGCGAACAACTTGTTTGGCTTCCAAAAGGAGCTGGTCAATGCGTTCCTTTCAACACGTATATTTGGCGAAGAGGCACCGTTCCTATCTGGTGAGGTGCAGAGTTTAAAGATCACAGTTGCAGAAGCAAAAATCTTTCACTTGATAGCGATTTTGCACATGGCTTTCAGTCACCTAGTAACTGCGGTGGATATATTGTTGGATTGTTTTTCTGCTAATGGACTAGCATTTACATTTTGATTGTTGGGCCCATAATGGGATGGGCCATTTTTTTAATTAACACATATGGAGGCCCCTTACTCTCATTCCAATTAATATAAAATTGGCCCATTGAATTCTATAGGATATAGAAAAACCTTTTGCCTCTTGTTTTAAAGATGGAGAGGATCGGTGCCTAGGGTTGAAAGGGGTAGAGTGTAATTATCTCCATACAAGATTTTTTTTCATTTTTACAGCTTAAAGAAAGGAAATGGAAGCTCAACCACAAGCTATTGGAGGTATGATTTACTTTGGTATTGATGGATGCATGCATGCTATGAAAGTTGAGAAGAGATTATTGGAAACATTTAATTCTATCAATTGGTATCAGAGCTGCCTTCTCATTCTTTATGGCTGTGTCGTTATATTTCATTTTCCTCCACCACAACCTCTGCTTCTCTCCGTCGATTTCGTCCTAGCTTCTGGTTCGTTTTATTCCTTCTGAATCTTGGAACGCTGTAGTGAAGTAGAACTGAAGGGTATAATTGATTTTTCCCCAAATTATTCTACTCGAGTTTCATGAAATAATAAGAAATCAAAACACTTGGAGTTTTAAGTATTGGTTAGGGTTCATAGTATTAATTAATGATTGAATGATATCTCATATAGCAAAATTGCTTTTCGCTTTTATGTGTTTATGAATTTTGTGATAATATCTTTTGAGTAGAATAAATATTTTGTCCATGTAGATTATTTCACTTTGTTGTAATATAGTTTGGAATGGCTATGTACTCACCTCTCGTGGGACTAGTCATAATAAATTATCGGGATTGTTATATTGTTCATGCTTTCGCTTAATGACATTATACTAAGATCCATGCAAATAGTGATTTTGCCCTGTCGAATCATTATTTGGTAGGATGCTTAGGACGACAAAGATAATAATTAAGTGCTTGGCACTTGGTGGCCTAATTCTATCCTCTCGGTAGTGGGTCATTTTAAGCACTTGTATTTAATTATTTTGTTTTGTGATGCGTAAGAGCCTTCAGTGTGTCTTGGGCTCTAGCATAGTGCGTAAGAGCTTATTTTTAAATAACACTCTAGCATGGACATAAAGTTGCTTTCTCTCGAAACACTAGGAGCTCTTCGCTTTCCAAGTATATTAATATTAAGAATTTATTTGTTAGAGAGAAAATAACTAAGTCTCATATTTGTATTGAGCATATTTCGTCAGATCATATGTTAGCTGACCCACGAACTAAATGTTTAGCTCCAAAATTGTTTCAGGAGCATGTGACTCATTTGGGATTATTAGAGTCTTATGTTGTATTTAGTTAGTGGGAGTTCTGTAATCATTGTTAGTTTAATATATATTTTGTTTATGCTCATATTCTATTTGTCCTTTAAAAAAGGCAATGTTTATCTATATTGAGACATTTTGGTTAGTCTCATGCATGAGTCATGCGCATTTTGGACAAGGCAGTGCTTATTTATGTATTGAGACATCTTGATTAGTCTCATGCCTGAGTCACACGCATTTTAAACAAGACAATGTTTTTCTATATTGAGACATTTTGGTTAGTCTCATGCCTAAGTCACGCGCATTTTGGACAATGCAATGCTTATTTATGTATTGAGACATCTTGATTAGTCTTATGCCCGAGTCATGTGCATTATGGACAATGTGTGTTATTTGTAAGAGACAATATGTGTTTGATCTATGTCTAAGTCTGACAATTGTGAGTATATGTTTGGTGTCATACACCATGTCGGTATAGTCATTAGGCTATGTGCTACAACTATATTTTGANGTATATGTTTGGTGTCATACACCATGTCGGTATAATCATTAGGCTATGTGCTACAACTATATTTTGATTAAGGCTTATCGTTTTATAGACATTCAGATTTGTCTCTAGGGCTTCTTATGGGAACATGTGTTTATCAATTTTTTGATATTTTCCATACTGCTTTTGCATCTCATTGGTTTATGTTACGTGATTTCAAGTATTGGTCGTGTGTTGTATATCATGTCGGTATATCATTCACTGGCTTGAACTTGTAGACACTTTTTAAACAAGACCTTTAAGTTTTGAGATGCTTGTTTGTGTTTATGTAGTGACAAAATGTAATGCTGTCCAAGTGGGAGATTGTTGGATTGTTTTTCTACTAATGGATTAGCATTTACATTTTGATTGTTGGGCCCATAATGGGATGGGCCATTTTTCAATTAAAACATATGGAGGCCCCTTACTCTCATCCCAATTAATATAGAATTGGCCCATTGAATTCTATAGTAGATAGAAAACCCTTTGCCTCTTGTTTGAGGAGTAGAGAGGATCGATGCTTAGGGTTGAATGGGGTAGAGTAAAATTTCTCTCCATACAAGATTTCTTCTTCTTTTGCAGCCTAGACAAGGAAATGGAAGCTCAACCACAAGCTATTGGAGGTATGATTTACTTTGGTATTGATGGATGCATGCTATATAAGTTGAGAAGGGATTATTGGTAACATTTAATTCTAGCATCGTCAACCAGAACATTGTGGCTATCCTGGTTTTGAATTATCATGCAGCAAAAGCAACAAGATCGAGTTTGAGCTTCAATTCCCGGTTACAGCATCACCCAACAACGTCGTGGTACCAGCATTACCAAAAGTATTGATATGATAAATTGGTTACACAGTAAGTACAGCTGATATTGGCAACACCCTGCCTCCCAGAGGAGCCTCCTACTGTAAACTCATCAACCTCCTTATTCAAGATAGAAAATACGTATGGGATTGAAAAGGGATACACATTATTTTATTGCTCGTCTAATTCAAATGTTCCGATCAATGTTTTTACTGGGAAACACGACATTGACAGAATGCCTCTGCATTGATTAAAACCATCTTGTGAAAATTGTGATGCAAAAGAGAAGTATTGTCGGTTGAAGTACAATGGAACAGAATCTGAAACGGAATGCTTCAACTTTAAACAACCTGGACATGTTATTCTTACTTTCTTAAATTACTACATATTTAAAATTAGCTTTCTCTGCCATTAAGTTGAATAATGTGCTGATGGATATAAACGAGCTCTTGTTTATGAGTTTTTACCGAATGACTCAGCTTCAAAAGTTCATATCATCAGGAAATCAGAACACCCTACTTGGTTGGAAGAAACTACACCAAATTGCTATAGGCATTGAAAGTAATTCTTACAAAACAATACTAAATAAAATTTTACGTTAGATTGAATAAAATATCGAGCAATCATAGGTTGCGTGGTATGTTTGTTGTCCTTTTAAAGAGTTCCAAGTGTTGCGTTTTCTACTAATTCATACACATAATTTCACTTTCAGCAGTGGCTCCAATTTCAATGTTTCTTAGGTGAAAGGTCATGAATTCATTAATGAATTGGTGTCCAGACAAAATTCTTGAAACGACAAATATGAGGGAAGAAACAAAGTTTGAAATTAATTCAATTCAACTCTCTTCTATAATTGGGGTGGACTATATATAAAAATCGTCGTACCTTTTATTGGTATCGCACTATACATGTCTTCCGTGTATTCAAATTAGTAGCATTTCTCATGCATCCGTGAAATTCGGCTATTAATTTTATTT
>CAIGRT010190766.1:0-41456 GCA_903798405.1 Fraxinus platypoda | reverse complement strand
ATTAATCAAAGTCTTAATTAAATTCGTTTATAAGGTTATATTATCATTATCACAACTTTTACTAGGCTACATGAAAGGTATATCACAGTAAAAACATGGTAAAGTTTTGGAATGTCACATAAGCGACCAATATAGATCTTTGATTGCAGTCACACAGGAACCTTGGCTTAATATGTCCAAATAATGTATGGTAGGAGCCTCTGTGGACAGGGTTGAAATAAAAATTCGTCCATAAATTTTTATTTTTCTAGTAGTTTTCACATGACCAGAGCCACAACTTCAAAATATCAATAGCAGCACAGAAAAATTTGTCACGCTGATACATTAATAAATACAAATTACCAAACGCCAAAATCATTCCAAGAATTTCATAGCCATAAGAAACCAGTTTCAGACCTTCTGGAATAGGCAAAATAAATTTTCAGCAAGTTATCGAATAGGAACTCAGTCAAGAAAAAACCGTCAACAATCCAAACAACGAACACGAAACTCTTTCCATTAGTTTGTATCTCTTACCTCGAAAATACACGCATTAGTTAGTTTTCTTGTACTAATTGAAGGTATGTAACGCACTTAAACTTTCCAAATACGAAGACACGAAATTACATAATGTTTACTCGTCAAAATTGAGACATTTACAAAATTTTCAGGCTCTATCTGAGGTAAGTAGAAGCAATCCAAAGGAAAATGTAGCTTATCAATGAAGTAGTCACTTCCAAACTTCTTGGCCCTTTGAGTATGGGTGGCATCACAGAGACCATCAAAAATGTTCCTAGAAGCCAAGAGATGACAAAAGTCCCAGCCCTGAAAACATTGAAAGTTAGCAGAGATTTAAGCAAGAAAGTTCAGAACAGTCAAGGTCAAAATGAAAAAGAGTCTATATATAAAGCTTACACAATGCATTCTTTTGCACTAAATATATATATTTATTTATTTATTTATTTTTGCACAATAACAAAAATTTATTGAAAAAAGCCTCACTTGTGGCAGTGGAAAACCGTGATTACACAATCCAATCAACAGAAAGAAAAACTTCAACGTCTAAGATTAGGCAATTCCCAACAGTCAGTACGCAATATTCCTCTAAGAAGAGTTGAATGGGAGTGCCTCATGAGCCTGAAGCTACTCGAGAGCCCCTAAATAAATCAAACTGAGGGATCGGGTTGCAGCTGGGAGATGTGAGAGTGAATGGAGAGGTGGAAGGGTTTAACGAAGAAGAAGATTCTAGAGTTATGGGTGGTCACAGTTTATTATTTTTGTGGAGCAAACCTAGACAATTAGTCGCCTTTGATGAGTATCAGATGTTTGAAACAAACCAAGAAAGGAACAGGAATAAAAAGAAAGCATTCCTCATCCTCAAACTGTTCCAATCTTTATATCTGCCCATGTCTGAATCGAATGGTATGTATGCAAGTTGCACCACCGCTCCGGTTATTCAAGAGGCAATGCAATTTGTATCAAGCAATACTATTTTTACAAGCGTTTTAAATCAATCCATCATTGGAAGGAATCTAAATGAAGAAATGTGAATATCTGTGTTAGTGTGACAAAATATGTAGGAAAAAGAATAGAGGAAGAAGAGAGAACAGAGATGAAATCTGATTTGGGAGAGTGACATGAAATCTCTCAATGTGCAACCACATTTGAAAACAATGGTGTGCATACTACAAATTGCTTCTCCTCCCTCAGGTTTAACTAGAGGCATCCAATCGACCTATATCTAATAATGAGGAGAGGTGAGTCAGATGATTTGAGCGTCAATCAAAAGGGTGTCACAATAGTACAATTAGGCACATACTGCGAGGCTTTGGAGATAGCTCAAGTAGTCGCCTTCTACAAGCATCAGACCAACAAAGTCCCCAAACATCAGCCAGGCTAACTGACATACATAAGTGGAATGATCTAACAAGAAGAATGATAGGCTCCAAAAAAAGGGAATAGACTGGAACAAAGTGCCAGTCAGGGCAATACAAATGAGTGCCATACTGCCCAAAGGAGGGTTGGATAAGAATAGCGTTTGGTGGGGCGGAGAAGAACAAGGGGTGCGTAATAAGTAAGGTCATATTGAGATTTTGATAAAAATATATTTGCTTACATAATTTTGAAAATAAAGGCCTAATTTCATTTTGTCCATCTAACTCGATCCTTCCCTAATCAGCAACCTCTTATTTATATGCTCTAGTTAAAATGCACATCGTATCTAGAAATTAGAGCTAGTCACTATAAATATGAACATTGTATGTAAATAAATTCTTTTAAATTTTAATGAAAATCTAGGACATCCATGGGTCTAAAACGCGATAACTTCATTTAGCAATATAAAAAGCTTACCCATAAAGAAAACCTCGGAGTTTGCTCTTCAGCCGATCATAGATGAAATACATGGTAACTAATAAAGAAATGGCAACTTGAAGGGTAGGGCCTTCTTCAGTTGGAAAGAGTGCCGTGAGCACTCCGAGCACCGTAAATGCAATGGAAGTTTTTATGATGAGATTCCTTGATGGAGTTCTGAACCTGCTCACAACAGCCTGCAAAACAGGAGACTGGGTTACTTCCCTGACCTTTTTCTTGATGTTGATTTTAGGGTTCTTCCTTTCATAGAACTTTTGCATTATTATTTTATCATGTGCTGATTCAATAGCATCCACACTTGGTTTGTGCCCTCCGTATGTTAGTATTAGAAAATTCCTGGCAGCTTGAATTTCATCTTCAGAAGCTTCCCTACTAATTCCAAGTCGCTTATATGGGTCCCTTACATTGATTCTCGGAAATATCGCCGAACCTGGAAAAAAGGAAGAAGATAAAAGCTTCCAGAAATTTCAGATTGCTAATTTACAATAGTTATTGTCAGAGATGAGTAACAACCAGACAGAATATTAAGAATTATGAGTGTGCTAAGTGCAAGTAGTCAAGGTTTATTTACAAGGGAATATAATGATACTTTTGGCAATTTTATGTAATGTAAAAAATTACATGTTAAGTACCAGCAATGTCATAACCAATATTTATATTAGGCATGGGAGTTCTACAACGCAAAATATGACAAGAAACAAAGGCTCTACCTATCCAACAAAAGTGTGTCAAACGGAAGACAATACTCTCTCTTTCTGTATGCAAAGTTTTAGAAATAAGTGAGAACGAAGGCATGATCGCTTATGACTTAATCAGGTATGAGTCTGTGGTAATACCTGATAGAGATAAAGACAAGGAGAAGCGACTAGTCGCTTCCCAAATGCCTCTTTATAGAGTTTAGATAGGATTTTAAATTAGAGCTTAATTCAAACTATGTTTATTTTAATTAGAATGGATTAATTTTAATAATTCGTTAAAGTTCTAGCTTATTAGAAATTCTATTAGTTTTAGATTATTTGCTCTATAAATAGAGGGCTTATTTATTGTAATAAATACCCTTGATTATATGAATAAAATTATTTCTTCTTTGCTCTCAATTATTCTCTTCTTGGACCCCCGTTTCTCTTCTTTTTCTTCAATTATTTGTTCTCAAATTTATGCTCTTGCGTTAGTATCAAAGCAAATTATTTTCCTTTGACCCAACAAATTTCATTCTCAAATCCAAAAATCAACATCCCAACCAACCGTTTCTATTTAATCCATACACATATGGCAATCATCCAAAATTCATCCAACCCTATAACCACCTTTCATACACAACCACCTTTGAACAGCAGAACACAAGAAGAATTTGTTTCAACAGCAATCAAAGGCACAATTTTTTCCTCTTTTTAGTTAGTTGAAAAAAAAAAAGTGAAAAAATCCCAAAAAAAAGTGTACTATTTAGCCCTTGTTTGGTGGAGATTAAAATTAGATTTTTAGTAGATTTTGATAAAAGTTGATAGAATGTGTGGTTAAAAAATTGTGAGACCAATGAAATATATGGTTAATATTGATTGTTTGACTTTGACTTTGACTTAGATTAAAATCTGATTTTAATCATTACCAAACAGGGCCTTAGTTTATCTGCTGTTTAATTGCTGTTTTTAATTTCAAAAAAATCGAAAAAAAAATCGGTTTCCTTTCTGTGATTTCTTGCTGCTCCGGATACAATTTTAGCCCAGAAAAATATATACCAAACCCTATATTATATACATGACCAAATAGCCACAGATACCAAGCCCAGTAGCCCCTTAACCTAAAACCCAGCCCAAACCAATTACCACAACAAGCCTATTATCACACATACCCTAGCCCAACAACCCACTTATCCTAGCCCAATTACAAATAATCACTTCAAAATCAATATCCAAATAAAACTTAGCCCACTTTCCGAAACCCAAAAGTCCATTAAACCAATTTACTCAATCCATTAACCCAAGGGCATCAGCAAGCACAGTTCAACAGCCAAGTAAAAGTTGGTTTCTTGCAATTCAATTTAATTTTCCAAAAAAAAAAAAAAGAGAAAAAAATAGTTTCATTACGTTCCTCTACTACTGTGTCCCTTAGTAGTTGTTCCAAAAAATATTTGCTACTATTTGCAGAATTTGGAATCATTTTTTATCCTGTTGATTGAATTAGCCCCTTAGAAGAATTTCATTGCAACAGCCTACCATCACTTGTGTGCTCTTCCATCGTAGCCGTGTCAACTTTAGATCATGATTTGGACATTGTTTGGCTCTTTTGAGCATCATGAGGTACAAATTTCTTATATGTTGAAAACACGCTTTTATTTCGGTTTTCTAACTAGTCAAATTTTATTTTCTTTCTTTCCATTTAAACAAATAATATATTGAAAAAAAGGGCTTTGTCTCGACACTCCCCTTAACATCATGTACAGTCCTTATAACAGCTTTTATACCTACATCAAGCCCCTAGATCGTTACTACAATAGTGTATCTTCCCCTTCCTCTTACCAATACAATAATCCCCAAACTAGAAACTATGTCGAGGATGTTGATAATCTTTCTAGACATGTTCCATTACAACCGTGGGACTTTAATTGTTGGACTGGACCAGAGTCATTTCTGGATTGGCTCGATAATCTTGAACTATTCTTTGCCTTTCACAACTTGCGTGACTTCCATCGAATTTATCGTGCTAATATGTCACTATTTAGTTATGCTAAGAGTTACTGAAAATAATTTTTACATAATCTTCTAGATCAACATCACTTTGTAGGATAAGATAAAACAAATGTTAAGTAACAAATATGCTCATGTATATTATCGAACTTAAATGTTAAATTAGTTTTTTTTTTTTTTTTGGCATTGTAGGCAAGATCATCCACTATTAGTGAGTATCTAGCCTACGTCAATGAACTATTGCACAATTATCATATTTATGAAACTCCCTACATCACGGAATCTAGGTTTTTCAATGGTTTGAATCTTGAAATCTTGCCAAACGACATTCTCGCACACCAATCTTTAGATGAAGCTTACCGATAGACCAACATTTGGTACATATCTTTTCAAATTCATAAATCATATAAAAAACTAAGCATACCACTCCAGTCACTTTCTAAGTCTAGTTGAGTTAGTCCTCCTAAAGAAGAAAATGAGATTTCTACTATTAAACCTATTGACTCTTCTAATAGCAAGGATGAGAGTTTTGAAACTTGTCTTGTATTTCCTCTTACACCGGTTTTGAACATAATTGACCATATATAGCTGAGGAATTACTTATAGCGTAGTCGTCTAAGCCAAACATTCCATGTGTCATTGACCTCATACCAAAATTGTTATAGCCTCTACTCCTTTGCATCACTTTATTGTGGTGTTACTTTGAGACAAAACATTGACCTCCTTGGAGTAAGAAGTTCTACTCTACCTAACCGAAGTCGAGTTCTCTCAGCCGGAGGATAAATTATGGAGATAAGGATAGAGAGAGTTTAGATAGGATTTTAAATTAGAGTTTAATTCAAACTATGTTAATTTTAATTAGATTAGACCTCATATATGATGAAATAGGAAAAATTAATTTTTAATAATTCGATAAATTTCTACCTTATTAGAAGTTCCATTAGTGTTTAGATTATTTTCTCTATAAATAGATGGCTTATTCTTTGCAATAAATACCCTTGATTATATAAATAAAATTATTTCTTTATTGCCATCAATTCTTCTCTTCTCGGACCTCTTCTCTTCTTATTCTTCAATTGTTCGTTGTCAAATTAATACGGCTTTAGGAACAAAGTGTAGATTGAAGGCTGTTTTATCTTGACTCCATAATCAAATAAATTCCAATTAGTGGTCTCATTTCCCCTACACATCAACAAGGAGACTAATCATCATTCATTCATTATCTCGAAAATGGACACACTGATTCCCACCAGTGTCATGTCCTCAAACATAAGAATCCACCAGACACTAAATGGCTGAATCAATAATCATTCCTTACCACCAGACGTCAATGACTTAACTACACGTCTTCAATCAAACAGAATCAAGAAGTAACTAAGCAAAGCACAAAGTTTACCAGCTGACTCATTTGTAGCATCACTATAGGACGCATCCATTGCGCATTTGAGCAAAGGAGTACTCCATATACGTTGCTGAGTCAAACCAGCCAAACTCTGTCTGTGGAAATCAAGATAAAAAATAAAGTTTAGTACCTGTGATGCATACAACTACATACTACACGGTATATAATACATACCCATGTAAACAAAGCAAATCCTTAGATCTCCTAATATTAGGAAAAGAAGTAACTCGGTCATTACTTGACCCCGCATCTCTTGCAGGTAAGTGAAGGCTACATCTCAAGGGGCTACAAGTTAATCCAGATGATGACATTGTTGAGTCTCCAGCAACTTGACTTGGCAAGAATAAGTCAAAGGCTGCAATAATGAGCAAAAAGAAAAGAATAAGCATGGATGGAATGGAAAAAGCATGCCCAAAGACTAATACACATAGAAAATCCACTTCAACATAACTGAGAAACTTCTCTCGATCTGATATAAAAAAATTCAAAATAATGTTGTACATGAAGTACCATCAATGAGATAATGAACAGACCAAAAAGAAGCAAATAAAGAATGAGAGGAGAATGAAAATAAAAATAAAAAATACAGGTACTCAAACCACTGTTCGAAGGGTGAAAGGAGAATACAGCATTTTATGCTTCACAAACTGAGTCAAAAGCCCCAATATATGCATGCCTTCAATTTAAGCACTTTCTAAATATGTAACTTAAATATATATGGCTAAAAGTGATAGAAAAATTAAATATTTAATTACAAATGCATAATTCATCATCCAAAAAGAAAAGCAATAAACAATGTAAAAACTCAAGAAAGTCTATATGAACTTCTAAAAATTGAAACAGAATATATGAATCCTAAAACTTGAAGTGGATTGTCGATAAACTCTCAAATTATATAAGTATATAAATGATAACATCATGATTACTGTATTATCTAAAATGAAGTATTTTCTCAAATTTCATGTTTGTTTTTTGTGTTGGTACTTATCATTTTTACGTTTGTCAAGGCCTAAGCCTTAATGGGGATGAATTGCATTAAAAATTTAAAAGGGATGGACTCTAAACTTAATCAGAGAGAAGCAATTATCGATCAAAACGTGTGGACGAAAATTCAACCTCTTCCCTTGAGATGTGGGATGTTGTTGATGAGCTTCTCCAAATCTCTGGAGAATCCAATTTGAACCCCTTGCGGTTTAATTTTGCCAACCGGTCTATTTAAAAAATAATAATAAATAAATAAAAACCTAACAAAATTGAAACAATACATAGAAGGAAAAGAGTTAAAATCTCTAACCCCATTTCCTCAAACCGGGGCACAAGAGAATTTGATATGTTTCACTCTCAAGAAGTTAGAGATAGAGCAAGAAAGAGAAAAGATAACCCTTTAATTCAATCATATCCTTCTTTTTTTCTTTCTATCCATTTTCATTCTGATTTCCTCCATTCAATTGCTGATAAAAATGAAAAACTCCAAGGAATTCTACTCGCACAGCAAACTGTAAAACTTTAAACTTTTGATTTCATCAAATACATTTGTTCCAAATATTTTCCAAACAAAAAAACCCATTATTTACTAACATCTACCATCAAACATAATAGCAAATGTCTTTAGTAATAATAACTAGTCATATCCCTTAGCCCACAAAAGCACGGAGACAATCCAAAATATATCTAATCACAGTTTTTGCATATACAAGAAAAAAGAAATAGTAATGATCAGCTTCATTTGGCTACTAATTGGAAAATTAACTGCAAAAAGTTGAAAAGTATGAAGAAAATAAGACTGCAAGAAAGTAAGTGAGGTACCTTGTGGCTTGTGGTTGAAGAAGAAATTAACAATTTTCTGGAGAAATGAAAACTTTAGCAAAGGTCAATTTAAGAGCGAGCAACGGATAACAGGGGGCGGAGTGGGAAAGAGGGTTTTCTCTCTCAAAACCTCTTTTATTTTTTATCTGAATACATTAGAATGGGTAAAAACAAAAAAAACTGGGGTAGTCACTTAATTTGAGCATTGTTTCAATTTAGTTACTTATCTTTCAATTATTTCAAAACGGTCACATAACATTATATTTTGCTTTTAGATTTGTCTCCATAATATTTGTGGAAATTAGTGATAGAGATAAATTAAAGAGTAATTAGCAAATAATGTCTCTACCTTTCGATATTATTGTACAAAATGTTTCTACTCTCCATTTTTTAGCATTTTCATCATTAATTACATGTTTGATTTTGTCTATTTTCTATCAATTTCTCCGTTGAATGAACACATGTAATCAATTTTCTTTTTAAAATGTAAGGATGATATCGTCTTAGAAAATTTTGTCCCTTTCTTCCCTTGCGCGTGCACAATTTCCCTTGAGATTTCTCTTCAATAAGTTGTCCATTTCTTCCCTTGCGCGTGCACACTTTCCTTGAGATTTCTCTTCGATAATTTTATCAGGACAAAGATACTTCTTCTCTCTAGATTCAAGATTCAATCAAACACTCAGAAATGTTCAAGGGTATGCGTTTAATTTGTACCCCATAGATCCGACAGTAATTTTGTTATTGAAGGATATTTCATTTCCAAGTTGGTCAAGTGTTTCTTCTATTTTGGTTCAAATTTGAATGCCAATTTGAAAAGCAATACTGAAAAACCAAATAGAATTTAATTTAAGAATTCGCCTGAAGTTTGATCTCGAGATTAATTCAATTGCTATAGTGTTTGTTAGCTGAAAATGATTGTTCTATTTTCAGCAAATTCGGTTGTTTACATTTGAGATTTATGTAAGTTTTGATTTTCTCTTTCTGGCGAATTTACGAGGATGGAACAATGATTTGTGCGTTTCGATAATGCAATTAAAGAAAGGGAAAAAATATCGAAGAGAAATCGCAAGAAAATTGTGCATGCGCAAGGGAAGAAAAGGTGCAAAAGTTTTTAAGACGATATTACCCTTCCATTTTGAAAAGAAATATGACTATAAGTATTCACTTAACAGAGAAAATTGACAAGAAATGGACGTAATGATGGTTTGCGCAATTAAATGTATCATTAAATGTGAAAATGACAAAAAAAATAAGAATATTGAAAGGTATGAACGTTACGTACTAATTACCCTAAATTAATTACCAACTTATAATGAAACATAAAGTTAAGTAACCATTTTAGAATAAGAAAATGTTGAATGACTAAAGTGAAACAACTCAAAGTTAAGTGACCATTTGAGTTTTTAATATTGATTATTTGTATTGTATCTTTTGAAATTGAGTAATTTTATTCAACATGTTTAACATCGATTTATGTGACAAAAACACTTGTATCGTTAAATTATATGTTCAATTAAATAGGATATATGACATACTGACACTTAGACCAATGTTTAACATTACTAATGTTGGATAACATTATTCTTTGAAATTTGCCCAAAAAGTCAATTTACTATTTAGCCCTATTTGATTTTTATTTTTTTTAAATAGATAGTGCAGAAAGTGTTTTTTTTGGAGAACATATAGACCTTATTTGGTTCCGGTTTTTAATCTAAAATCAAAATCAACAATTAATTTTAACCACACATTTCATGGAGTCTACAACTTTTCAACTACACATTTCTTCAAATTTTATCAAAATTTATTTAAAATCTAATTTTAATCTACATCAAACGGTGACATAGTTAAAAAGTAGGAAAAAAAATTTTTTTATTGAGAGAGTGTATCACTCAAAATGAGTTCGAGAAAAAAAAATTAATTTTAAAAAATGAGGGCAAAGGTGAGTCTAAAACAGTAGCCACGAATTTTACCATCTTTAGTATTTCTACTTCTCACAAAATATGCTCGGATATGTTGAGAACATAATAGTATGTTCTAACTCCGGTGGTGAGCTCATAAACAAAATCTAGAATTATCGAAGACTATTTTTTCAAATGGATTGAATACAGTGGCAGAGCCAGGATATTTTTTTGGGTGGAAAAAAATTATATAACAAAAATAATCATAAATAATATAATTATAATTGTTCCCGACGTGTTTTCATGTTTTAAAAACGTCATATAATTATATCATTATCAATTTCGTTAAATATATTTTCTTAGATAAAATACTGCTTGGTTCTATTACTAAATCCTTTCAAGAAACTACTAACTAAAACCTTCCAAAAAGTACTTGGAGATTACACACAAACGAGAGATGAAAATTGGATTCCCAATTCCCTCAATCACCGCTCTCCAAGCTCCTAAAATTTTTCTGAATAAATAGTTAGAGAATTGAACCAAATGCATGCAGAGTAAAAATGCAATGAGAAAGTTCTAGAACTTAAAATTATTTAAATGTTTAGTTTTGTATTTTTGAATTGATGGAAAACATATAACTTTAGGCAATATGTTTAACTTTAATGAAGCCAACAAGTCTTATTTGATAAAAATCACGTCCTGCTTCAAGATAGCCAGACGATAGTAACCTTCAACTTTCAAGGTTGATAGGGGTGTATTTGTCGCTTCACAAATCATTAGCAGTTGAGACTAAAATCGAGTTATCTTAATAAACATATTCACAAAATATTGATTTCCCCTATGGTTCCCATATTTATTCAAGAAAAAAAATACAAACACATACAATAAGCATATACTATTTTACTACGAGAATTGAAGCACGTAAACCTAAATTTTCAACTACAAATAATAATAGAAACAATAAAATGTTAAGAAATGCAGAATATGATAGAAATGAAGAACCTTTTGATTTTTTTTGTTTTGGTGGTCAGTGGACCACGCTCGCCCAAGTGTAGCTCCGCCCTTGATTGAATGGTGAATTGTTCTCAACTGAATATGAAAAAAACATGCATGATGATGAAAACAACACAGAAGAATCTCGTATTGCAATCAACAATTTCAAGACTGAATATTGAATATTTGATGCTAAAACGAAGATTGCTACACTTGAAGAAATTTTGAGGGAAAAAGACACATTTATTGTCAATATTCAAACCGAACTTGATCATTCTAAAGAGATAGTTAATAAACTTTTTTTTTTTTTTCAAAATAGTAGCTCAAGTTTGAAAATTATAAACATGTAACTTTCCCTATATCCGTACCTAAACTTTTTAATATTGTAATTAAGTTCCTTTTTTTTTTAATATCCTTAGATGACTCGTATTCTCACAAATAAACCTTAAGTTCACCGTTCCTTCAATTAAATCTTATTTGTTAAAATGTTCACTTTGATCTCTCAAAATCGAAAGAATTCCAATTTGATCCTAAAATTCTCAATCTTATCATTTAAGTCACTCAAAGATTCAGGGTATTACAATTTACAAGTAAGCTGCCATGTATGAATGTAGTACAAAGTCAGTCTTCCTTCCAGTATATGGAAATAACATAGAAACCAAATAGAGAGATTTCATTAACTTTAAAGGAACCCGTGTATCAAATTGATTGGTTGAAAGATCAACAGCGTCACCTGTAAACTATTTATTATAAGAGGAAGTAATAGATTTTGAGAATATTTCTTTTGTTAAAATAATGAATTTATTTTATTTTGCCCATGTTTGGCGGTCATTTTTCGAAAAAAAAAATATTGTTTTGAGTGACTTTTTGTAAAATGTGTGGTTAAAAAGTAGAAAAAGTTTTTGATTTACATGTAGAATATTTTATTGTGTGAATGTGTGGTTGAAAATGATTATTTAGAAAAAAGAATTTTGAAATAATGGAAGACAAATATGAGTTTTATAATATACGTAAAACTTAGAATCTTGTCCGAAGCGAAACATTCCAAGTTTGATTTATCAAGTAAAGACGTCGTGACACACAATGGATCGTAGGTTGCTCATTTGAAGGTTAATTCCCAGTGTTTTGAGTTTCAAGTTTGGATGATATGGAGAACTTAAATTTTCGAAATTATTTTAGAGGTAATATGAACTTTATGTTCTTAACATGTAAATGAAGAACTTACATTATTTTATTCATGATTACGTAATGGACTGTGAATCAAATTAAAATTGTTACATCCCATAATTTCTGCAATTTTTAGGAATTTCGGTGAATTTTTCATGAGAGATGCTCCATGTGCACCAAGCACCTTGATGTACAGCCCCATCACAATAGGGGGGCCTGTGCTTTTTTTATTGCAATTAATCTTGTTGGACAGGGTCATTGACACCCTCTCGACAGGGTTTTAAATTTTCCCACGTGTGAAGGTTTGTAATTGAAGGGAAACATTAACACGCGAAAGAGGAAGAAAAAATACACGTGAGACCTTGAGAGTTGTTTTGGAACGCACCCACAGCAGAAAATCTGAAAAATAACCACTAAATTTTTCCCCAAATTGAAAAATGTTAGAATCCGATTTGGGGGAAGATTTTTGGCGTGACATCTCCGGCAGCTACCAGTCTGACCAAGAGAAGAATTTTTCCCCAAATTAGTAAGCGGTTTTTCATCAGATTATTTCGGGAGACATCTCTGGCAGCTACTGGTCCAGCTAAGAGAAGAAAAAGTACGTTAATTAGTAAGTTTCTTACTCATGTTCGGTTTTTTACGTATGAAGTTTCTTCTCTTGTCCTGAGTTGAGAAAAAAAAAACCTTAAAATTAGTAAGTTTCTAATATGAATCTCCTTTGAAAACTTGAATATTTGAACGGGTGGTTCAATTGTTTATCTCCCTCTTCCGCATCATCAACAGCCCCATCACAGCGACCGTCGCCTCCTCCTCGGTGTTGCTAATCCAAGTTGTACTAAATCGTCAAATTGTTTTTCGTTAATTGATGTACTACTGATATTTCTTTAGTTATTATTCTGGGGTTTCCATGATGGTGGTGCCGTGGCTCTTAATATTGTTGAAGCTGGGGGTGGTCCCGGGAAATTAGGGATGATATTACAATTTTATTCTCTTTTATTTATTTCTTATTAAAATTTCATATGTATGTTCATTTTATCCTCATAACGTTGTTCGGCATGACTTACATATGCCATTTTAACACCAAATTTGTCGAGAATAATGGTATTTATTTTGAGAGCTTGAGACACTAAATTGCAATTATCCCTTTTTGTAAATTGTGCGTGTGTACACTTCTTATTAAAAATAAATTATAACTGCACATCAACAAATATATTGAAGACAATTTTAACAAATAAAGTGACCCAAGTATTTTATTTTCTAACAAAGAATACAAACTATTTGGACCATCTCAGAAATTAAAGTATCATGAGTTATGTACTAAATTTTCATTACGTTCTAATTTTGTTGATAAGTATATGCACTCTATTGAAGTAAAGAATGTGTTTGGGAATAATTTTGTAACTACATATCGTAGTGTTAATTACTATATTACTGAACGTGGCCGATTATGTTATTGCAGCCGAAGAAATTATTGACGAAGTGCCAAACAAGCACAATGATGTTTTGGTGGAATCGGATGATGAGAACGGGACGGACTCCGTTAACATAGTAGAAGGTCAAACCTCATTGAGAGATGGTGTGATTGTACCTCAGGTGGGTATGCCGTTTAAGGATTTGAAGGACATGTTTGACTTGTACAAAAAAATGCTTACGCCGTTGGTTTCCCCATTAAGAAAAGAAACTCGAAAATGGGAGACGATGGAGAATTGAGATATGTGACACTGACATGTAACCGTGAAGGTCGAAGACTCGATAATACTAGCGAATCTTTAAAGCCACAAGCAACAATTCAGATGGGCTGTAAAGCTAGAATCTCTGCATCTGCAGATATTTATGGAGCCGAGAGAATTAACAGGGTCCATCTCGACCACAATCATGAAATAGTCCGTCAAAGTCCAGGTTATTTCGATACAATAGAGAGTTAAGCGAACATGTGAAATGCAAGCTACAAGTGAATGATTTGGTAGGAATTTCATTGCATAAAAGTTACAATTCTGCAGTTGTGGAAGCAGATGGTTATGAGAACATGAGTTGCGTGGAAAATGATTGTCGAAATTACATTGAAAAAGTGATACGATTAAGACTTAGAGAAGAAGATGCCACAGCAATACAATCATACTTTTCAAAAATGCAAGCACAGTGCTCGAGATTTTATTTCAGCATGGATTTAGATGAAGATTCGCGGGTAGGGAATGTATTTTGGGCAGATAATCGTTGTAGGCAAGTGTATAAGGAGTTCAGTGATATTGTTACATTTGATACCGCTTACCTTACAAACAAGTATGACATGCCTTTTACCCTTTTGTTGGCGTCAATCATCACGAACAATCAACACTGCTTGATTGTGGTTTGGTATCGAATGAGGACACGGATACTTTTGTATCGTTGTTCAGAACATGGCTTCAGTGTATGCACGATAAAGCATCGCTTGGAATAATTATCGATCAAGATAGGGCAATGCAAAATGCAATTTATATTGTTTTTCCAAACACGAGTCATAGATGGTATTTTTGGCACATTCTGAAGAAGTTACCTGAGAAGTTTGGATGCCACGATGACAAGGCATCGATATTTCGGGCAATACACGTATTGGTTTATGATTCGTAGTTTGTTCAAGAATTTGAAGAAGGTTGGGCTGCTTTTATTGATACTTATGCATTGCATGATAATGATTGGTTGTTTGGACTATATGAGAACAGAGGCCATTGGGTTCTTTATATTCTAAAGACTAGTTTCTGGGCAGGGATGTCAATAACACAAAGAAGTGAGAGTATGAATGTATTCTTCGATGGGTATGTGTATTCCAAGACCTCATTGAAGCAGTTCGTCGAACAGTATGAACGAGCATTGCATAATAAAGTTGAGAAGAAGTTCCAAGCTGATTTCAAGTCATTTTAGCAAATGTTACCGTGTGCGACACAATACGAAATGGAGCAGCAGTTTCAATCAGTTTACACAATTTCAAAATTCAAGGAAGCTCAGGATTAGTTCACGGGGAATGTTTACTACGATATCATATCTACTTTGGAGGGGCATTCTGGAACGATGTACGAGGTATGAGAGGATGTCATGTATGATGGGCGACACAAGAAAAAAAATTTCTTCATCTCATTCGATAGACAGAATTGTGATATTGCTTGCAGCGTTACTTGTTTGAGTTTCGGAGAATAGTTTGTCGGCATGTGATTGCAGTATTGATTCATTGTGACGTCACATTACTTCCAGAAAGGTACATACTACGGAGATGGAGGAAAGATGTGAATGGAGCACACACCAGGGTGGTAGTGAATTACGACAGTTTGGTTAGTTTTCCTAAACAGTTGAGATACGACATGTGTCGCGCTTTCACGCAGGTGGCAGACCTTGCCGCGGATGATGAAGGTGAATCACGTGTGATTATGGACTGGATAAAACTTAAATGTGAAGATATTATGACGTCAAAAAAGTCTTGTAGTGGAAGCAATGCCATCTCCCAGCATACTATTCAATTAGCTGATCAGTGCACTAATTCTCAAAATAAGGCCAGCGTAACTATATGTAATCCGAAATCGTCGCGCACAAAGGAGGCGCCGAAGAAGTTTCAAAGAAAGGGTCCATTAGAATCGAGTTCAAAGAAAGCTAAGGTATTTTAACACCTTAGACTGTGAACTTCAAATGTGTCGAAATATTAACACTAACTACATTCGATCCACATTCAGGGCAATTCGACATCGAGTAAAGAGAAGCGCCCGAGAATGAGGCAAAGTGATATGGCAGAGAGTGTTGTCGACAATCAATTAGCTCAATCACAACAATATTCCGTACAGAAACCATTCTCATATTTACAGTAGCAACATTCCCGTTACCACAGTATTCCATCACAAGACCATTATCCCTTTCAGGACTACTACCGTCTTCGAGTTTGATCCTTCATTCATCAACAAATGTTATATACAGGTCGCAAGGTAAGAACAGTGGAAGACATTTAAACTTCAGATGTGTAGTTATTTATGCACGCAAATTTAATGTTCTCATGTATTCTAGGCGAAGCAATGCCATACTACTATCCGCCTTTACTGGACCAAGATGGCTTAGGCAACTGATGTTGGTTTATGCTCGATGATAGAATTGTATATCCATGGAAGGAATAGATGGTTTGTAAGGGAGTAATTGTAATATTTTCTAAGCTGAAGACCATATGGTAATTCTTTGAAGTTTGTCTTAATCGCCATTCCACGACCTACATTGATTGGCAAGGTTTTTCTGAATTTAATTTGATAAGTCTATATACTATGAACATTTTGTTAAGAAGTTCCCATTTGTTATAAGTGGGGTGAGACCATCGATAACCGACTGGGTTGTAATGAGGCTTATGAACTCCCTAGATTTGGCATAGAAATTAGATTTAGAAAGTTTATGCAGTAACCCTACTGTGTGACAACTGATGCTGCATGTTTTCGGTGATTTTCTTGGTCAAAAACCTTATTTTATTGTTTGGGGCTTGGGGTGGATTTCTGGTTCATTAAACACATTGAGATTGTAAATAATAAATTTTTGAGATAGTGCTTACTGATTAAGAAAATAAGTATGAAAAATCAAATGAAGAACCATTACGATTTTAAGTTAGTATACAATTTGAACGTCACATGGTTAGATCATTAGACTAGCAACATATTAAGTTAGAACTTGGGATAAAAAAACATTCTTCTAATGTGCAAACCGTACATGTTCACCTTTATGTTTACTTATCAATTATCATTACCTTTTTTTATCTCCATCTAGCAAAACACAGTTTCCTGGGCTGTCTCAAGCATCTTAAATTCCCAAGATACCGAGCTAAAATCAATCTTAAAAGTTCTAAGGTGGAAGTAAGATGCCATATAGATTGGTGAAAACCTTTCTACTATGTGTGTGTCCCGATTTTGTATTAAAATCTGTATTAAGTATTCATACTACGTAATGTAATGTATTTTACAACTCGGAAATGTAATTGGTTGTGTTTAGAATTTTCAGAGTCTGAGCACCCACTTCTCAACTGACAGTATTTGATTCAGTTTTCTTGCTTCTGCTTATTTAAGATTTGTGAAAATGGGGTCTAATGCCAATACTGTTAATCTACCTTCATATTATATCTTGGTCTGAAGCCAATGCTATAACACCCCGAAAAGTCATAATAGTCGTTAATCTTGAATTTGAGACCTTAGTGTAAGATGTTGAAAGTGAGGGGACCAAATTTATTTCTTTCCATAGTTGAAGGACCCAATGTGCACTTTTTTTTAAAATTTCAAACTTTGGTAAAGAGATGATCATGGAATTGTCATGTTTAGTTAAGGAAAAGAGTATGGGACTGCTATATTTTGATTATGAAAAGTAACTTAATTTCTACTTTGATTAAATATGATTACATGATTTGATATAAATTTTGCATGTCAATTAACCTAATTAATTGGTTAATTATTGTAATTAGAGAAACTTTCCTCTATTAATAATTAGAAACATTATTTATGCATTTATAATTAACAATCTCACATTTTTATATAGTATGATATAATATTTAATTTGACATAATTAAATCAAAGGTTTCAATTATATGTAAATATCTTATTAGTAGCAATTATATATTTATTAATATATTTAATTGGATACTTAGTTGAGTGATTAATTATATTTTATATGGAAAAATGTGTGACATTAATAAATAAATGAATGCTAGTATCAAAAATAGGTAATTGGGTCAAACCTTAGAAACCCCTATTTATAACCCCCTTACATCACACATAACTTAAGTTGCATTTCATATCTCTCTTCCTCTCAACTCATCTTCTACATACACATTTTCACATTACAAAATTTTGCACGCACGGTGTCCGAGGAATTTTGGAGTGAAAGTTTAACAAGACTATTTTCTCAATTTACTTTGATCTTCTTCCATACAACTGTAAGTGTAGTAGTACGAATTGTTTTTTCAATATTTGAATTACGAAAATTTATGTTATGAATATGATGATACGAAAATCTAAGTTATGATTATGATAAGGGTCCTATATGTGTAAGTTCAAATGACTGGAGTTTAGTAGCGTTACGCACGAGAATTATAACCACGAAATTCGGATTTTAATTCCCCGTGTCTCCATATGTATGTTATGATTTTTCGTATTTAAATATGAGATGAAATTCGTTATTACTCATTTATTGAAATTTATGTCTCACACATATATATTAAACATTTTATAGGTAACTAAAAAGGTGGGTTCGAGGCGACTGGAGCCGGATTGTGTTTGCGTTGGTGAAGAATGAAGAATAAATTATATAGTTAAGAATTTTAATAATGTTTATTGTATTTCTTTTAAAACTAATTTTAAATCCTCGCACGCTAAGAAAACATTATTTTTTTCTTTTGTTTATGAAAATACTCTTTTACGGTACATGTATAATGATTCCAAAAGTAAAATTTGAATCATTACAAATGTTGCTTTTTTTTTCTTCTGTGCATTTATTTCAGTAGACTGTTAATGCATTCTTAGTTAATATATTCAAGGTATGAGTTTGATGGGTATTGTTATGGTGCAGGAGTTCTAAGTGAGGAGAGAAATTAAACTAGTTCTATGTTAAATTTTTCATCCTTTACTCACAAGGCAAAGATGGAAGCACGCCCAGCTTTATCTATTCAAAGATCAGGTGCAAGACATTTTGGTAACTGTGGAGGATCAGGGATTTTACCTGTTAATCCGACCCTTTATGAATACCGGGAAAGTTGATGATTATTTATTTTGATAATCTGCTAATCATGCTCAAGGATGAGGATTTTAAGATTAGTTTCCAGCATGCTTTCAGTTCTCGGTTTTTGGTACCAACAGTTGTTGATTGTTCTCTGGCATTGGATGTTGAATACTGAAGAATAGTTAATGATTAGTCAATGTTCTCTTTTTAGCCCTTTTTTCTGCTGTTGATTAATGCATTTGTGTTGTGAAATTCCTTCTCTCCTTCCACTATTCTGTCATCTCTTTAAATGTTAAGATGGTATTATATGTTCGTTGGAAAAATTATAAAAATCACCATTACAATTCCTCCATATGTTTGATTTTTCTGAAACAAAACAAAAGACATCATCTCTTCTCTTTATAGTATTCCAACACTGATAGTTACACAAAACTTAAAGTTCTTATTCATCAATGAGAAAGATTAACAGAAAAAAGGCTACCAAAAGTTTAAAAAAGAGGGGAAATGATGAAAAATGAACTTGCAGCAAAACAATTTTAATAATTCAAAATCAAATCAATGGATCACAATCATCTTTGTTGTAAACAAAATAAATAAGAAAATTCCATAGAAAGACAATCACTCTTTGAACACAGGACATAGTAATCCAACACTTAACAACTCTTGTACGTCACAAGAAACAAATGTACATGCCAAATAGTGTCGCAACAAGGCTCCAAATGATGCAATGCCACCCGTTCACATTCAAATAGTTTACGAACATAGTTCACATAGATTCACTCATAATAATCCTACATATACAAAAGTTCATGTAACCGTTCGATTAATAACTACTAATCAAGGCGACCCCTCCACTCATGTATTCGACTCCGTGCTATCTTTTGCCTTGCATACCATCACGTTCACCGAAATTTGAAGGTCTACTCCATCGTTGACGTGAATGCGAGATTGGAACATGTGCGACAAATCATCAACTCTTTCAGCCGTCCCATGGTTAACTGAGGAAGTGCTACCACTAGAGGATTCACCACTTGATTTTTCTTTGACAAATCAATCCCAAAAACCACAATTGTCACTGCAGTAAATAAATAATCGCCCTTTATTTGTAGTCTCCTTTTCAACCACGAAACACTTCTCAAATCCATGCTTGCATGATGGACATCGGCGTTTCCATGGGCATTCGACAAAGTAGCGACTTTTGGATCTACAACTATGATATATTCCAACATTCATTCTGATCATTCTGTGATGGGAATAAACCACATAGCAAAAGTATTTGAACAGAAATAACATGAAAACTAAATATAGATTGAGTATGATTTGGCTGCATTAATTGGATTAGCAGTTTGTGTTTTCATTCTTGCTTCTATCCAATCTGCAAATATATATTAGCAAATTTTTTTTTTCTACCGACAGGTTTCTTTCCATTGCTATGTTCATCTAAAATTATTAGTATCTTTTCAAGAGGAATAGTACTGGTCCTATGAAATGTGTAAATAATAGTAATTATGAATGTGTGGTTGAAATATACGTTTCACTTTGATTAAATAGAAAAATGAAAAATATTACCAACTTTTTAGGAAACATGATTAGAGATAAGAAACCACCGTTGTCACTGGCATATTCTGGATAATTAACATGGGAAGCATCATGTCATGACTTTTTGGAGGTAAGGAAACTCAAGTCTAGAAAAAAATTATTTGCCTTTATGATCTAAGTAAGAAGTTCAGGGACATATACTTCAACGTTTGTGAGGAACTGTCAAATATAACAACAATGAATATCAAATTATATGTATTTTACAGCAATAAAATTAACAGAGAAATTATGACTCACTTTCTTTCTAAATAGTTGTTTCATCTCTGATCTTTCAGCCGCATTGACCGCCTCTCGTTCAGTTGAGCGCATAAAAACACAGGGATATGGAATATTATGCTCAAATACAGAAGGACCTATAATATTAGATAGATTCCTTGACTCAAAATGAGGTGAATGAAAAGGTAAGGAGATTTGGAAAGCAGAGAAGGGAATGAGGAGACAGCTTTAACCCGAGAACTATAAATGTCCACCGTTGTCGTGTTTAACCAGTTAACTTTGATATCCAACCTGAATGAAAGAAAATATGTGCTGGAAAACATAGAATCCTGTGCAAATGAATAACATGAAATTCTCCAACAAAAAATGTCAAAATTTCAGTCATGTAGGTCAATAGCAATCAAAGAGATTCCAAACAAAATGAACACACAATATAAGATACTAAACATGAATTCAATAACCCAGCTTAATTGAAGGAGAAATTACATATCATTAACGAAAGGGAGTGGAACACAAATAAGTAGACAAAGAGAAAAGGGGGAAAATATGGTTTCACAGCAACCTAAAAATTTTCAACTTCATTTTTCATCTTAGATAAAGTAACAGTTAGCTACGAGAGGAAGAGCAGCCGGAGTGGAGCAGAAAATGTCTAGTGTAGTGTGACCGGAGATCCAAAATCGTGGGTGGTGGAATATTAGATGGAAGTGCAGCAGGAGGAGCGATGGTACCTTAGATTAACGTGCAGTCGAAGATAGTGACGGTGTGACGCTTGATTTGGGTGGAATTGATTGTGTGGGTGGTGGGTGTGGATTTGGGGGAAGGAGTCGGCGTTTGGAGAAGTCTTCCAATTTTTTTTTTCTTTTTTTTTTATTTGCATGCCACTTCAGTCGAAAAATACCCTGTCAATGAACCTGGCTGTGTAGTGGGACTGTTTTTATTGGGTGCAGGCCCTCCCTATTGTGAGGGGGCTGTAACAACTTGGTGTACAAATAACCAAATTCATTTTTTATTGACATTTTAAGAATTTTTTAATGACTTATGAGGTGGAAAATATAATTATGATTATAGAAAAAAAAGGTAATTGCTAAAATTTTCCAAGTAAAAATGTAGTCCCGGTTCGGTTTGGATTAAAATTCAATTAATATCTCAAGTCAAAATTAACAATTAATTTTAATCACATATTTTATGGGATCCACAACTTTTCAACTACACATTTCATCAACTTTTATCAAAATCTGCTAAAAATCTGATTTGAATCTCTACCAAACAGCGTAATTAAGAATAGCAATGATTGCAACTAAACCTCTTACTCCACTTATAAATAGTGGGAGGGATGGCTTCACTTGGAAGGAGAAGCTTGAGTAAACAGGCTGCTCGGTTAAAAAAAATTATGCCCTTGTTTGTCTATCATTTTTCAAAACATTATTTTCTACAGTAATCAATCTCCACCTCACATTCAAATAATAAAATATTCTACACATAAATCAATAAAGTTTCTTTCAATTTTAACCACACATTCTCCAAAAAATACTATTCAAAACATCATTCTTTCTCCCNACAGTAATCAATCTCCACCTCACATTCAAATAATAAAATATTCTACACATAAATCAATAAAGTTTCTTTCAATTTTAACCACACATTCTTCAAAAAATACTATTCAAAACATCATTCTTTCTCCCATAATGGGAGACAAACAAGCTCTATATCACGAATTCAATCATACGAGATAAGACATGGTGCTTTCAACCTCAATGCAAAACATGTAGGTTTATATCTACGTGATACTGAGTGAAATTTGATTTACATAATATATTAATACGTAATTTATTTGTTGCTAAGTAGCATCGATTACTGGATACCATATGGTATTGGATACAAGCAATGTGCTATCAAGTACGGGATATAAGCATAATTAATTAAGGTGTTTTTATTTATGTGATGCTCACATATGAGTTGAAAAAGTTGATATTGTTGGTTTAATGATTTAAAAAAAAAAAAATTATTAGAGGAAATATCTGCACTCGATCAATCCAATAATAAAGACAAATAATAATCTTACAAGACAAATAAAAGTTTAAAATAACATACATCGCACATTTGACGAGTAGCTTCCGCAAATGCAGTATAAGCAAATGTTTTTATAAAAATCTAAAATCATTTCAAATTGGATCGTTATAAGTTAAATACTTAACCAATATAAAAAAAAAAAACATATTAGGATATAATAAGTAAATTGGATCATCAACATTAGATTTCTCGCCGTACAAGTAGAAAAGCACGTTTTTTTTTCTAAGTTTAAACTAAGAACACGCATGACTAAGTCTAAAAGTTATATTTTGAAAAGGAGAAGTAAAAAAACTAAGAACAAGGAAGTTGACTCATTCTTAAGGAACAAAATAAAAAAAACCCCTTTTGGTGGTGGCCGAGTTGGTGGAGCAGGTGAACGCGTAGACCAAATGTCACTAGTTCGAATCCACTGCTAATACTTCCTCAATCGAGCTCGTTGCAACAGACTTGCCTAATGCGGTTTACCTCTCTTGTGTGATTTGTGGGCTACTGCACATGGAGTGGGGTTTAGTGGTTTACCAAGTGCGTCCTCATAGTGGTCGGGCCTTTGCTCCTTCGGGGTGGTTGGGGCTCTGCGGCGGGTAGCGGCTGCGGGTACTACGTTAACAAAAAAAAAAAAAAACAAAAAAAAAAAAGGAACTCACAACCCAAATGCATGAAGACAAGGAAGGAGATACATTTAAAGACGTTGACGCCAGTCAAACTTTGAGGCAGGATCTCAATCTTAAGAGGCAGGGTCACAATCTTAATTGCAACGGTGTCGTTTTGCATACACCGACTGACCCCAACAAAAAATTGTGACTACGCCTTTTGCTCGCACTATTGAAAAGCGATTCCCTCGAGTTCAATTTGACTTATTGACCCCACCACCCCCACCGCACGATACCCCCACGTCTCAACCTCCACTCTACCCCACATCACGTGTTTGCAATTCATAATTAACTGTTTAAAATTTAAATTATTTACATAATGAATTAGTTCTATAAATTGAATTTACCCATTTTTATCAAAATACATTCTTTTCAGCCACACACTTTTTAATAAAATAATATTACACGTAAATTTAAAAAATTTCTTTATTTTTTAACCACACATTTTCCATCAATCTACTATTCCAAAATCCGTTCTCAACCTTTTAACGAGGCTCTCCTAATTATTAGCACCGTGTTTCCGCCCAAGTTTGGCTAAGCTTAGAAAAGAGTACAAGTTACTGTAAGATAATTTCTTTGAATTCGTTAATTTTTTATTTCAGTTTTGTTTTATTATTTTTTTTTCAAAAATAATACCTTAATATTAAGTTGCTATTTTGGCTCTATTTCTCAAAAAAATACATTTTTTTTTTCAAAACTCATTTTAACTACACATTCTCAAAAAATAATTAATCCAAAACACATCTTTCGAAGGACTAACTAATAATATTATTTATCATTAATATAAATTACAATGCGAATACTTAATTAATTGTCAAATAAATTAAAATGTAAATATGAGGCCTAATTTTACCTAGATCAATGATGATCTTTACAAATGACAAATACAATTACTCAATAACAAAAACATATAAGTTATTTTGGACTTTAATAACAATGAGTACTATGTGGAGGTCCGATCGATAAATATAGAAGAATAAGGAGACGAGTACTTATTATTGCAAGTAAGCTTTCTAATTAAGTTAACTGATCAACATGCGGTCTACATTTAATTTGAATTCAATTACAATATTACTACATGTACACCTTTGTTTATACGTCGGTTTACCAAATTTACACTTATACAATCTCACACCACCATTTATACTTCATATATTTAAGAATTGTACTACATGTACACTCCATGGTTTACACAATTCTTTACACCCCTCTCACATGGAGGGGGGCCACGAATATTTTATTGTGTGTGGGCTCCCCTCCCATGTGAGAGAGGTGTAAAGAATTGTGTAAAGGATTATGTACATTTAGCATATCGAATATTTTATTGTGTGTGGACTCCCCTCCATGTGAGAGAGGTGTAAAGGATTGTGTAAAGGATTATGTACATTTAGCATAATCCTATATTTAATTCAACCATCATCCATCTGCCCCATCATTCATCTGTAAAGCAAGTGATAAAGAAGATGGTACTTGGTACAAATGACTTGACTTATTCAATTATTAATGCATTGTGAATGAATTTTTAAGCTCGGCCAAACATGCTCAAAGCTTAAGCCTCTATTTGGTCAGGATAAAAATTTGATTTTAATCAAAGTCAAAATCAAACAATCAATATTAACCATATCTTTTATGGGTTCCACAACTTTTCAACAACACATTTCAAAAACTTCTATCAAAATCTACTAAAAATTTAGTTTTAATCCCCACCAAACACCCTCTAAAAGTTATCCGAATTTACTTTTTAAGTAATTTTTATTTTCATATAATTCGAATAAGTTAATATTTTTACTTATACGTTTTTATTTAAAATTAAATTATGCGATAAAATGTAAATTGATTTTTTAAGCTTTGGCAAACATGCACTGATGACGTGGCTTGCTTCATTTCCAGTGTTTTGACTCGTGTAAATTCTCTAAACATTTCTGCTTAAATTCCACTTTCACAGTTTCACTTGCCGCCGAAAGAAAGATAATCCTGAATAATACTGTTGTAATAAAGTAATCCCGTCCCCCACTCCACCCTATCAGCCAATCATACTATACCACAAATCGCAGTTCATTTCTCTATTTCTCTCTCTACAATTTCGCGTCCGTGTCTGAATTTTCCTCTTTTTTTCTTCATACAAGGGTTTGCCCTGTAAATATATGATCACTACCTCCATTTTTTGGAAGTTTTTGTTTATTCGTGGCAATTGAGAACTCTAGGGTTTCGTGGCAATGAGTTCGCCGGAGGAAAATGAGAGTTTTAGTTCCGGTTTGTATCGAAAGAACATAGAAACGTTGTTAGCTGCGGTGGCACAGACCCAGGGTTTTGACGATGACGAGGCTGTCACAACCACCGCTGAAATAACGGGGGGAAATGACAACGGCGGGGCATCTTCATCGGCTGCTATTGGGGATGTGGACGACCCGCAGATTGTCGGAGCTCCGTTGGAGATCGATGGTGATGTCATGGACCAGCAACCTTATACGGTGGTTATGTGTTTACCAGCCGCGCGAGCAGGGCAGCAAATGTTCGCAAGTGGTGGGAAGCGGAAGAGAGCACGAAAGGAAAAGGGGCCGGTCGCGGTATCAAAGCCTCCGCCTCCGAAGCAAGACAAAAAGGAGGTAGAGGAGGTGGGTGTTTTGCCAGCTGTCCGAGCAGGGCATCAAATGATCCCAAGTGGCGAGAAGCGGAAGAGAGGACGGCGGGCGAAGGGGCCAGTCGCCGCAGCAGCAAAGCCTCTGCCTCCACCTCAGAAGCGGGAAAAACAGGAGGAGGAAGACGTTTGCTTCATTTGCTTCGATGGAGGTTCTCTCGTGCTTTGTGATCGCAGGTGAGTTATATTTTAATGCATGGCATACCAAAAGTTTCTGTTTTTGAATGAAGATTACCTTATTTATTTTCAAATTTCATTCGTTTCTTTTGTTGAACCATATAATATAATAGCTCGAAGCTTTCAGAGAGGTGTTCGATGTACAGGCCAGATTCATTAGATATAGAACGCACGGCTGCACATTTTTTAATAAATGGGAGATGGCCATATCACGTAGGAGTTGAAGAACCTCTTCTGATAGCTTAAGCTTTCATACACAGACACATTAATTTCTTTAAATATAGAATTCAACATCTTTTTCAAGAATGCTGTTGTTTCTTATATTCATGGAAATTTGGCTTCATGAATTTCTGAAAGTAAGAAATAAATACATGGAGAAAGATAAATTTGAAGCTTCCCTTGTAATCATTTGAATTTCTGTTACTATTGGATAGGGGCTGTCCAAAGGCGTATCATCCAGCGTGTATTAAGCGAGATGAGAAATTTTTTAGTTCAACTACCATCTGGAATTGTGGTATGTTACTTTTTTATTGTGTTTGGTGATTCTGCTGTTTTTGGTTTTTGTATTAATTTTTAATTTGTTTCTTCTTTTTGCTATTTGTGGCAAAAGTTTGTGACTTTTATGTCCATGTTTATTTATGTTAATCAGTAGAATTATAGTATTACATGCATTAAAGGATTTAGCCAATATATCTTAAGCACTTGATTAATTTAAAATACCCATTAATAGTTGATACTTTTGAATTTTTTTCTTGTTATTTGTATTGTAGAGATGGATAGTCATCGAAGCGCCAAAACTTCTAAAAGACCAACATTCTTGTTTGATGGACACATGTCCTCTAACTCTTGGGTAAACATTTCAAAATCTAGAAAAGATCTTCGTATTTGTTTTATAATAAATTTTGGAAACATTAAAGAAACTTGAAGCAGCTTGCGTGTTTAAACTAAGCTACTAAATTATAAACAAACTAAATCACATTAGCTTGATGGATCAAATGAATGTTAAAAAAAAAAAATGACGTCAAAGAAAGGAAGAATGATGCATATCGAGTTTGTCTTGAAGGAAAAATGTAAAAGTATGACACAGAAAATAGATAAAAATAAAGAAGAAGAGACCAAGAGAGTACAGGGAAGAGTCAAAAGACTATTTAATAATCTATTTAATAAGTCTTTTTTCCTTAATTCGTAGTTTTGTACATCCAATTCAATGAGGAAACAACAATATTTGGTTTATTATTTTGATTTGTAACTTATTATTGCTTTTACAGTCTAATTATGGGTTTGTCTAGTATAATTTAGCCCTACGAATATCATAGTTAATTTGAGAACTTAGTACAGCTCTTTTCATTGTTATCTGAACATTATTTGTTTATCATGAGAGTAAAGAGTATAATGTTTTATTACTACAAAATGCTTCAAATTAAAATGTTGGCTAATTTGACTTTCATTTTTCTTTATTTATTAACTAGATGCATATAGGTGGCCTGATGAACTTTCGTAATGATAATACATACACATTCTTGTGATGCTACTCTCTTCAGGTTGGCACATATGTACTTTATGTTTGAAGTCTTCGCATTATATGTGCTTCACTTGCACCTATTCATTGTGCAAAGGCTGCACAAAAGATGCTGATTACGTGTGCGTTAGAGGAAACAAAGGATTTTGCGCTACGTGCATGAAGACTATAATGCTGATTGAAAACAAAGACCAAGCGAACAATGAATCGGTATGCCCAATGTTCTCCTTTGCAACTTCAAAAACTTTTGTTCTTTTCTTACACATAAGTTTCTTCTTCAAATGTACTGTAGCCTGACTAAAGAGTTTTATGTTTTTCATATATTTACTTTTATTTTATTTTTTTCAAATTTTTCTGTTCCAAATTTCAATAATTACAAGGACAGCAGCTGGATATAGTACATTTACTGGTGTTTTCTGATTGTTCTATAATTTAATATTATATCTATCTGAAATTTTTTCATTTATATAAAGGACTTTTCCTAATAATAATGAATTTGTACATATGCATGCTGATTTGTTTGACATAAAAGAATTTGGTTTCGCAGAAAATCAGATCAGTTTTAGAGTTGACATATATATTTCTATTTAGGATAAGTTGAGGATTTCATCCTTAATTTCTGATCCTAGTTTGTTTTTAGTTTTGCTTATCCATTTTGAAGTGAGATCATCATTAAAGGTGTTTTAGGGTGATGTGGGGATCTGAGCTCCCGTTTGGCCCCTATTATTTGGTATTATAATTTTTGGAATAGTGTTTTTTTGGAGAATGGGTGGTTGAAAAAGAAGTAAAAGTTTTGGAATTACGTGTAATATTATTTTATTGGAGAATGTGTGGTTGAAAAGAAGAGAGAAAAATGTATTATAATTTTAATGGGGGTCAAACAGGCCTGAGTTTCTATTTCGTTTTACCCTAAACTGACAGAAAATAGAATTTTTTTTATTTCAGATAGCATCTTCAGTGTGGTAAAGAAGCCGAACATGTTGAAGAATCTTTGCTTTAGACCACTGAGATGGATCAACATATCCTTACTTGTGGCACATTGTTTAAAGTGATTTTTTGGCACATTAGATATTTTATCACATTTATGGCGAAGCTTTAGTCAATGAACTGAAGTGACCTTTCTCCGCTTCTATGTTGAATGATTGTTACAAAATTAAACATCAGCCTATTTAGTGCCATCGATTAAATTTTTTCTGCCTTCAAAGGAAATGTTTGATTATTTGATAAAATCTGAAGCCTTATATGAATAGAATTTTTTTAGTGATGATTTCTGGTGCATTGATTACAAAATTTTCCTCTTTTATTAATTTGTCATTTGCATATGAGTTCTTTTAATGTTGAAACCTTAATTGGACGTATATACTGTCAATTAGTGTGTGTCGACACTGCTTTCATGAATTATTGAGGTGACTAAGATTGAGCGGAAGTTTGAGGGGCACATTAAAATGTGAAGGTTCCTGGTTAAGTAGCATTAAAACAGAATGCTGGAATCTGGTTTTCGTCCTAGTAAGAATATGATAGTGGAGTGAAAATAGAGGAATATGTTGATGTAAGCCACAATTCTTTAGGTACTTGGTTCTATTATTAGTGAGGAAGGAGGAATTGAGATTTTTTAATGCATAGTATTAGAACTGATTTGGATGAAATGGAAATTATGGAATAGTGTTACAGGATTCTATGTGATCGGAAGATACCTACCAAGTGAAGGCAAAATTTATGGAGTGGCTATAATACAGGATATGCTTAATGACACTGAGTGTTGGACTGTTAATAGATAAAATATCTATGTGATGAGCTTAAGACAAATTAAAATGTTAAGGTAGATGTGTGACTATATTAGAATGGATAAATTAACAAAATGAGAATATCACCAAGTGGATGTGGCTACAATTGAGGTTAAATTAATGGAAAAACGACTTAGATGGTCATTTCATGTATGCGTAGCCATTAAGAGGTCCTAATTTAGGGGAACCGTGAGATCCCAGTAAAACAAATTATAATAGATAGAGGTAGACCAAAAGTACTTGTTTGATGTGGTTGGAGAAAGTTCGATTTCACTGAACCTTTCTTTAGTTGTAGTTCTGGACTAAACAAAGTAGGAAAAATTGATAAATGTAAATTAGCTTGTGGTTTTCATCTCACCATTAGAGTGCCATACTGTGTGAAGTGTAAGATGTGGGTTCACAAATTGTTGCTAATCTCTTTGCATTCTCATATTTTCTTTCTTTCCTTTTAATCCTTCATTAAATACTTTCTATCCATGTGGTCAAATCTCTAGCCCATGCTCTCCTCCTCTAACTTTTTCCTTTTTATTCCCCCAACCCCGGTGAAAACGGGGTCATCCACCCTTACTCAAATATTGTGAACATCATCCAGCATTGTGCTTCATTCTCATTCTTCTTGAGTTCCCCCCTCCCTGGTCTCTTTCTGTAGAAGAAGCATTTGAATCTCCATGATAATACCATCCGACTCTGATCTTTCAACCATCTCGGCCTTCATCTCCCTGCTGACACCCATGTCCATAGTCTTTCCACACCTTTACTTCCTTCAAATTACTGAAGCGTGATGTATTCTTTGGACTGCGATTTATATTTTCTGTCTTGGACTGATGCTTCCACTTAGAAAGTGCCAAATCATGCTCCATTTGCTGAGTGTTATCAGCTCTGATGATATATGTGACTTCGCCTAGATTTAAGGGCCTTGTGCTACGTGTTTTGTTTAACTTGGTTAAGTTATATATTGTTCTAAAATGCAACTTACCCCAAAAGTAGGATGAATTAGAAGGTTTTCTTTATCTAGTCCTCCCTAGTATGTGAAATCAACTGAGCCCTCCGCTTGTGCAAAAAGCTTGATATAGCAATTTCTGACAATATCAGGCAGGTACTGAGCCCTGAAAAAATGAAACAAGGAAAAGTATCTTCTCTGTCTGTATTTAGTCTGAAAGCAAGTTTTGACTCACTTTTATATGATGTAAATTACATTAAATGTCAGTTGTGTTGGAAGGAAA
This sequence comes from Fraxinus platypoda, assembly GCA_903798405.1. Lineage (NCBI taxonomy): Eukaryota > Viridiplantae > Streptophyta > Magnoliopsida > Lamiales > Oleaceae > Fraxinus > Fraxinus platypoda. The sequence goes on along the minus strand of CAIGRT010190766.1, from coordinate 10,579 downwards.
TTGTTGTAATGGGACCGACACTTTTGCTTGATGTCCAACAGGCAAATACATTTCCTTTTCCTTCCTCTTTTCCATCAGTCTAGTGCTACTCCACTTGACGAGCTTATATTTTTATTTGCAATCATAGAGTTAAGTTAAGAGTACCATAATCTGGACAGAAATAGCTGAACAGATAGACGAGAAGGCCTCATTGAGTGTTGCTAGAATGAGCTGCCAAGGATTTTTTTTTTTTTTGACGTAGAGTCGCATTTAAAAAACACAACTTTAGGCCAAACATTGCATTCCCTGATGAAAACTGTAACTTATCCATGTGGCGCATTCAGGGGTGTAGATTGGATTCACTACGAAAATCGACGGCTGTCAGATTTCCTATAAATGAGTGGCATCAGAGTAGGGTTACACGTAGAACACCATTCTCCCTCTCTTCCTCTCTTCAATTTCTCTCTCTGGCTGCGCAAACAAAACAAGGGTTTTGAGCTTTATGCCGACTCTTGGCCTCTAAAAACCGTGCAATAGAAAACCGGCCGATTCAACCAAAACATGGTGGTTTTTCCCATTTAATTCGAAAAAATTACGCATTTTATTTCTCGAGTCATCTCATTATTTAGGGTTCATCACTTTATTTGTGCAGCTTTTCAATTCTCTCTTTCCTTCCAAATTGTTTTCTTGCTTTTTTTCCTTCATTTCTACTATAATTTATTTAATTTATTTGACGGTTAACTTCGTTGAGTTTTTGAAACTGTGAATCTCTTCTGTTCTTCCAAACTCATTTTTAATACCAAACCCATGTGCATGAAAAATCATGGGGTTGGGGTTGGGGTTGGTTGGGGGCTTGCGATAATCTATTAGACAAGAAAATATATGGGATATGTTGTATTGAAATGGCAAGAAGAAGAAACTGTGTATTTTATTTCCCTAATTTGAGCCTATAGTTTCATCAATATCAGCAGAAATTAAAAAAAATAAAATTGATGAATATGCTCGATTTCAACAGAATGAATAGCCTGCTTTTGTGATAATTTGTTTTTGAAGCTAACATTGATTTTCATTATTGCTTATTATTAAGTTATTTGCATTATGTAATTGGATTGAATAGCACGATCTACATTGCTTATTGTATTTGTCTATTTGAGCTATTTGTATGCTTTTGTTGATACAAGTGTTTTTGACTTTTAGTGTGTGTGTATTTATTTATTTACTTAATTTTAATTTCTTTAAATCAGCAGTTTGTTCTTTTTCCCTCGCCCCTTTCCCTTGTCCAGGGTTTCAAAACATTACTTTTACCTTTTTTAAGCTTAACCAACATGGCAGTTACTCTCTTGCAATTTTAAGCTAGTATTCTAGACATGTTTTAAGCTTAACCAAACATGCACTTGACTTTTTGTAATATTTTAAAATATATTTATTTATTTAATTTCTTTAAATCACCGGTTCAGCCATTTGCCCTTGACCCTTTCCCTTGTCCAAGCAGGTTTTCAAAATATTACTTCTTCCTTTTTTAAGCTTAACCAAGTATGTTTGTTACTCCTTCAAGCTAATATTCTAGTGAAATTATTTGTGTAGGTTCAAGTAGATTTTGATGACAAAACTAGTTGGGAGTATCTCTTTAAAGTGTATTGGGTTTGCTTGAAAGAGAAGCTATCATTGACAATGAACGAGCTCTCTCAAGCTAAGAAACCTTGGAAAGATGCTGCTGCGGTGCCTCGTAAGCGGCGGTTATATAATGTAGATCTTAATGGACATGGTAGAAAAGATCCTAATCCATACAGGTCTTCTGAACATCACGAGCTGAATAAATCCCAAGAACTGCATGGTTTAGTCAGCAAGGACCCGTTAAGGACAGAAGTTCCAAGCATTGACAAAGACATAAAGATAAGTAACAAAAAGGGTGCAAATGAGATGAGCAATAATGTACATACACACAAGCTGATCATTGACAAAACTGCAGACCAGTCAGTTATTGACAGAGGTTTAGAAAAGCCAAGTGTTGAAAAAGGGATGGACAAACCAAGCATTGACAAAGGCACTGAATGGGGCTCTAAAGATCTCGTGCAAGAGAGAGCACCCCAGAAAAAATTGGATGAATATGCTGCAATTGATTTTCAGAACATTAGCTTGATTTATTTGCGACGTAATTTGATGGAGACTCTTATCGAAGATAAGGAGAAGTTCCATGATATGGTTGTTGGCTCATTTGTGCGGATCAGAATATCTAGTAATGATCAGAAAGAAGATTTTTACAGGCTTGTACAAGTTGTAGGTATATACGAGCATAAATTTATTGAATTGTATTTTATCTTTTTTTCTCTGTTCCTTTTTAGTGCATCTTTAAAAATTTTGTGCTGGTTACACATTTACTGAACTAATTCAATTTTAATATCTGGAATCAGGTACATGTAAGGTGGCTGGGTCACATGAAATTTGTTTCAACACAACGGATATCATGCTTGAAGTTCTAAACTTAGACAAGAAAGAGGCTCTATCAATTGATGCTATTTCGGATCATGAATTCTCTGAGGTGATTGGAGATGCATATTTGATCAACTTACTGAATGTTGAATTTTTAAAGTTATGTTAAGAAAGTGGAAATCAATAACCTAGTGGTAGTGGTGGGTGGTAGTGGTATTTCTTTCTGGTCTTCTAGTTAGCCTCACGAAGAGGATTTCTTCTATAACTTAAGGCTTAACTCAATGCATTTTGTAAAGTCCTTTCTGTTTTAAATGGAGTGATTAAAAGTAATGAATTTCTATTTGTGATCAATTAATCATTTTCTTACCTGCCTTATTAAAATTGGCAAATATTTCCTGATTCTAGAATTCAACATTTAAATGGATGTTTTATGGGACAGAAAAGATGTAATTTCATCTGTACAGCTCAAAAAATTGTTATATTTTTGTGACTTAACCATGCTTTTGCTAGATATTTGTTTCTTTAACAAATCATTATGTACAAATTTTGAGTGGAAAGGATTGCCTGAGTGAATTTGTTTGAGAGTTCAAAATCTTTGCTATTATGGCCAGACCGTGGAACACAGATACTATGTGGTTATTATTATTATTATTATTGTTATTGTTATTGTTATTGTTATTGTTATTGTTATTGTTATTGTTATTGTTATTGTAGAGAGCATATCTTTCTCTAATAATCTTTTTTAATATTCAGGATGAATGCCGGCAATTACGTCAGAACATAAGGCATGGGCTTGGAAAACCGTTGACCGTTGTAAGTATGAGTGCTGGCACTATCAAGAAACATCTACAATAATTAGTCTTGGACAGTTTATTTGTGAAAATTAAAAGTTTAAACTGAAGTAATGCATGTGATTGTTTGCTAATATTTATACTTTGGTGTAGGGAGATGTGCAAAAGAAAGCTATGGCACTCCAAGCAGTCAGGCTGAATGAAGTGAGTTTTTGAACTGTTGTTTTAAATTGTGGTTCTTGAGGTACCCTGATTTCATATAGGCACAGATGTCAGATACCCATTATCAGTTTTTCACTTGAATCTTTCATTTCCTCATCCACACCTTTGGCACCTTTGGGTGCGTCGCTATTTTCTTACTCCTTATGTATGTCTGTTTACTGTGGGACCTTTATTTTATTTTCTAGACTTTTTTTGGGGGTGGGGTGATGTTACAGGTTTGACAAGTAAGAATATCTGGTTATATCTTCTAGAACAATGCTAAATGCACTCAGAGTTTGACATTGTTTTAGGCGGGAAAGTGTTTTTTTTAAAAACTGTCAAATGTGATGTCGCCACGTGGCATGATGTAAAGAATGATGTAAAAAAGAGTGTACATGTAGCATTTTTGTATCTTCTATTCTTATGACCTAATTCTGTTCTTATTCTTGTTTGGATTTTTCTTATTTTAATTTTTATATATAGCCGCTGGAAGCAGAGATATTACAGCTAAATCGACTACTCGGACAAGCTAGTGAGGAGGGGCAAAAGAAAGAATATCCTTTGTTTAAAATCTTTTAATATTTTAAATTATATGGAAATCTTTGATGTCTTCAACTTTGCGAAAACAGACATCTCTACCTTGAAGGAGCTGGAAATGTGAAGTTATCGTGGGAACATATTAATTGTAGTTTCAAAGTTGAAAAAGCTTTTAAAACTTTTCTTTCCAAATTATATTAGTTTAAAAAGGTAAAAGAATATAACTTTTTGAAGAATGAGTTGGACCCAGTAGACAGAGTAACCCCTTGCTGCAAGTAGTCTCCAGAGTTTGGAAGAAGTATTAGATTGGTAGTTGAGTTTGCCTAGGAGTTCCTTTGGCACCATTTCTGTTATATATCAAAAATTATGGGCCATATGCTCCAATTATGGAGACTGGATTAGAAATACTGAATTAATGAACTTGGAATTATTTATTAAGTTGACTTTGGATGGTTCAGCTTGTCACCTTAGGAATACTTGGGTTGTTGTGAATAATGATTCAGGCGAATAGTTTAGGAATATATATTCATGATCATTAATTATCTCCATCAGCTATTGTTTTGTGAATCAATGGTTTTATGAAAAGGCACTAAGAATGAATTAAGGCCCTGTTTGATTGCATTTCAATTCCATGGAAGATGGAAATTAAATTCCATTTTCCACCTTTTTACATGTTTGATTGTCCAAATTTTCCATGAAATTGGTTTTCCATCTTTCACCCACATGCTTACATTTTCTTGGTTTTTGAGGAAAAGCTGTTCCCACCACTTTGGTGGGAAAAGCTTTTGTAGACAACTCTTTTTTTTATTTTTTTTGGCAATTGAAACAAATTCTATGCCTTTAATGGATAATTTCCATAGAAAACAAAGCCAGACGAACACTAAAAGATTCAAAATTTCAATATTTTTCAGGTGGAAAATTATACTAGTCAAACACAATTAATTGACAATTCCCAGTAAAACAAGTTCTAGACAATTTAATTATCTGAAATTCATTTTCTTTTCACCTAAATTCCTTTCTTGCAATCAAACGGACCCTAAGGTGACTTCTAATTAACCTTTGTTTATATAAGGTTTTGTCATAGTTTATTTTTCCCTTTTTGACATCTCATAGTTTTTTCCCTACAATTTGAAATGTCGTAGGAGAAGCAGTGTTTCATAATTCCACTTCTCTTTATTTCTGAGGAAGTAGAATTTACAGACACTGGATTATGGATAGAATTGTTGAACTATATATTTCTCCAATTGTGACATGAGTATGAACAAACACCTTGCATGTTTTCTTGGAGTTCCTTGACGATTTTCACGCTCAGCGAATGTATAGAAGGAATACAGCTTCTGAAATTGGAACACCAGCGGAAACTTTGTGAAGTTCCAGAGATCCATGCTGATCCAAAAATGAACCCAAATTATGATTTAGAAGAAGACACCAAACTTGGCAATAACAGTAAGCCTGGTAACACTACATTTTTGGGCTTTGTGGACATGGAAGTTTATTTTCCGCTGGTTATTTTGTTTGCTTTTGCTTTTATTACTTAAGACGTATTTGTACTAAATCTTGTACTCAGGTACTGAAGAGGGGCTGATCCAGTTAGTCGGGAGTAATACAAGTGATGAAAAAATAGATGCGAGTGGATCACAGAGTTTGGAGAAATATGGAAGTCAAGTAAATATTTCTAGCTTGGCAACTGCTGGGAGTGATCAAGCCACGATGAAATCTGGATTAGAAACTTCAATCTCCATGGGAAACTTGTCGTCTGCTAATATCATTGAAACTGAAAATTTGTGGCACTATCGTGATCCGAATGGTAAAATTCAAGGACCATTTTCCATGATGCACCTGCGGAAGTGGAGCATGACTGGACTATTTCCACCTGATATGAGGATATGGACAAATCATGAGGAATATGACTCTGTGCTTCTGAATAATGCCTTAAACGGGCGATTCCATGAAGCATCAAAGTTGCCAGATAACATTTCTTCAGAGTCCCAAGAATGTGAAGCTATATCTGATAATAGATTTGTTAGTTGTGATACTGAAGTTGTGAGGGCAGATGAATCGGGTTCCTCCTGGCCACATTTGGGTTTCAACCACGATACACAACATGGAGAGAAAAATTCAAGTGGAAGAATTGAAATTCAGATGAATGGTGGAAATGATTGTGAAAATAAACTGAGTCAAGTAGGTCAATCTTCTCAAGAAAATTTGGGTTCTATCTTAAGTTCGAAAAATATGGAAACTAGCTCTGATTTTGTACCCACAGTCAAGTCACCAACTAATTTATCTAGCTCTGATTTTGTATCCATAGTCAAGTCACCCACTAATTTATCTAAACATGATGGTGGCATAGACCTCTCACGTCCGCCTTTGACACCTGAGACAAGCATCAAGGACTGGGAAGTTCAGACAGCTGAAAAGCAGCAGTCTGTTTGTTCAAATGTTGCTTTGCAAAGTTCTGGTATCTTCAAACTGCCAAGTGCTGCTCCTGATGAATGGTGTGGATATGACCCTGAGCATGCAAAAGCTTCAGTCGAAGAATGGGATTCTGGTCTTGTCTCTGGATCTTCACTAAAACCTCCTAAATCTCTTGGTGATGCTGATACTGCTCTGGCTAACATGCTGACTCTTTCTTCTTCCTCCCATCCTACTTCAGATATAACTAGTTGGCAAGCATCGAGCAACGAAAAGATTGAGATTGATGCTCTTGGTGAGGATTTAGTATCAGATTTGTTGACTCAAGTCATGGAATCTCAAGGTGGCTTGCCTTCCCCTACTTCAGCCATTAAGTTTGAAAAGGAATTAATTCAAGATTGTAATGATGGTTGTTTTAGTTCCATTGAGTTCAGTCTTACACGTGATCCTGGAAAAAGTGAAGCCTTGAGCTCCAGTGGGGAGATACAGTTGACTTGTCAGTCTCAGGTGAATGCTGTGGATCCATTTAGGAGTTCATGTGTACAGTCATCGGCAAGTAGTGAAGGAGAAACGAATGGTCCAGTTTTCCGAGCGGACGCTGGATCAGAATTCCGCCCACCCGCACCCAACACAAGTCAAGACATGGTTGGCACGACATTGGCTCTTGGCACAGGATCTGAAACTGTGGACCCTGGTTGGGGAACGGTCCAGGGTAACATTAATCTGGTGACTGTGCAGGGTAATGTCAATCTGGTATTGGGTGGACCTGCTCAAGGAATTCCGAACTTGGGGTTCTCAAACCCGGGGACATCATGGGGAAATCCAAACATGAACCGTAGTGCTCAGAATGGGAGTATTCCATGGGATAACCAATGGAAAATTGGCGGGGAAAGGTTTACTAGCCCTAGAGATTGGGGTTATCAAAGTGGAGACCAAGGATTTGGAAGGGGCAGACCCCCGTGGGGCAGGCATCCGTATGGAGGTGGTGGTGGATATTCAAGGCCTCTTCCAAAAGGGCAGCGTGTATGTAAATTCTATGAAAGTGGGCATTGCAAAAAAGGAGCATTCTGTGACTATCTACATCCCTGATTGTCTAGTTGAACGACGATTTTCTTGCCGACTACGTGTTAGTATAATTTATTCTTCAGAGCTCTCTCTGTAGGTGTAATTTTTTGGCTTCAGTTAAGATACTGGCTATATAGTGTTCAATTCAATCGATTGGCTTGTATAGTCCTTTTGAGTGCCAAAGGTAGATGTGACTAGATTGCTCAATTTGTGTATCACCATATTGTTGTTTTGCCCTTCTTTGTAAAGCCAGATGAGTGATGTAGCTTCAAAAGTTTTTGCAGTTCTCTAGATCAAGTATAAGTTGTTCTATTTATATTTCTGACTGTATAGGGCGAAGACTTCAGGACTTCATGAAGTTGATGCTTTCACAACTTTTATCTCCAGACATCTCCGGTAGTGAGAAAGTGTAGTCTTTTTATGAAACATTCAGTCAATGCAGTTCATCTTTCAAGTCCAGTCTGTGAATTGTGGAAGAAATCACTAAATGGTCAATGCCAGAAGCTTATTTTTACGATCTACAGTCCGAGCCAAATATTTGCGAAATTTTTAGATGTACTAGAATAACCGTACCCCAACTTATATAATCCATGGTAGAAGAATCACCCAATTTTCTTGTTGGTCAATGTTCAAATGCTTATCAGATCACTAATTAGATCATGCAAAGGACTGATCTATGTCCATAAGATCCAGTAGAATTTCCTGAATTAGGCTGCATCAATAAAAAAAAATAAAAATAGGGAGAACCTGGTGGGTTAGTTGCCTAGAGTCGTATAAAAAAGACCACATGGTACATTACCCAGTAGTACTAAGACCAACCCTAGAGAGCAAGTGAATGGCATTACAACTCGTGGAGGAGTTTTGCTACTTGAGATTACAATGAAGAGACATGTTGCTAATGAAGATAAGGCGTTGGGAAAATATTTAATTTGTAACGTAGGCCGACATGTAATTAATTGTGTATAAATGCTGTTTTAAAGTTAAGCTTAAAATTAAAGTGATTTACTAAAGAATTAAGTAATTGGGCTTTGGACAACTAAATAAAGTGTGAGTCGGATTATATGTGTAGAGATCAGATCCATTATAATATATTTGATGATGTACCAAATACATATGAAAACTATATACAAGGTTAGGTCTCCAATTCATATGTAACTTCTCATTCTTTGTGTCATCTTATTAACACAGGAAAAGAAGATAAAGCATATTGAAGAGGAATCAAAAAGCAAAACCAAAAACAAGAATTAAAGAATCAAAGAGCCAATAATCAAGATTCAAGATCCTGAATCAAGATTAAGTATTAAAAAATCTTTCTCAATGAATTAAGATATATTCTGCATTTTATTGTGTGAATGTGTAGTTGAAAATGAATTTTGGTTTAATGGATGTCAAATAGGGCCTTAGTAGTGGGATACCTCTTTTATATGTAGTAAAACTCTTCTAAAATATTTCGGAATATAACCAAGGTTGGTGTTGATGCTCAATGCTTTGTCGAAATAAAGAAAGCATATGTGACTCGACATAGTTCTTGATTTTGATTTAGGGTTAAATGACCAAGTCATTTTTTTCCTATATTCTTCTTCAAATATGTTATGTCTTTCTTTATGATCCATCTTTAAGAGAAATAACTACTCTTAGTACTATATCTGATAAATGTCTATGCCTATTTAAACCTCACACAATTTGTCAAACTTTCACGTGAAGAGCATTATATTGCTGTTGAGAAGATGATCCCAACTTAGAATTTCTTGTAAGCTTTTATAGTCATATGATTTTGGATCTGTTTTGCATCTTGTCACTTCTCAAGTAATTATGTCTTATGAGGAAGCCATGGAAACCATTGTTGCTTGTTCTGCAATGGTACTACTAAAAGAGGAAGAATCAGAGGAGGAAACCCAATCTCCAAAAAGCTCATGGGCTACGTGGAAACGTGGAGTTATCATAGGTGCTGCTGCATTACCTGGAGGAACCTTAATGGCAATTACTGGCGGTATGGTACTTTTTACCTTCCTGGATTGTTTGTGCATTTGGACATATTCCAAGAACAAGCTCAGTTATTTTTGGTGAAAGCAAACAAGTTTATGAAATATACATATTTACTCTTTCACGTCTCTCTACATCAGGTTTAGCTGCTCCAGCTATTGCTGCAGGATTTGGTGCTTTAGCACCCACACTTGGAACTATAGTCCCTGTGATTGGAGCAAGTGGGTTTGCTTCTGTTGCCACTGCCGCAGGAAGTGTTGCAGGTTCTGTTGCAGTTGCCGCATCTCTTGGTGGTGAGTCCGTAGATGAATTGGTAGGATAGCAAATTATCTGTCTGAATTTTTTCTCGTTTAAGTATCTTAATGTAAAGTTTGATATGAGCTATTACTGCTGCTATGCTCTTCATGCCATGAAATGACAATTTTAATGACCTCAATCCATCTGAAAAAAAACATCAGATTTTTTTGTTGTTTAATCCAATCTGATATTTCTCTCTGCTACTTCATTGACCAAGCTGCTGGAGCTGGACTTAAAGGTAGTAAAATGGCTAGGAATATTGGAGACGTTGATGAATTTGACTTCAAAGCGATAGGGGAAAATCATAACCAAGGAGTGAGTTTTAAAGCTTTGCCTAAATAGAAAAAAGAAAAGAAGTTTGGATACATTGTCATGCCTTTTGATCCCTGGTAGCTTGTTTAATTTGTTTAATTAGATATTACATTCCATGTAGAAACTTCTGCACTATTTTCTTTTCAGTTTCTTACAAAGTGGAAACATGTGTGTGTTTGTAGGCACGTGCATTTTTTGTATTTCCTCAGTTTAAGCTTACTTTGTCAGCGGCTAGCAGTTGAGATCTTGGTGTCCGAATTTGTTTTTGAGGACAATTTTATAAGACCTTGGGAAGGACAACATGATAACTTGGAGAGGTCTGGCTTGTACCTTCCCTTGTTGAGGTCTTCTCCTACATATTTTAGTGCTACGACTGATATTATCAATGTTATGAATCTTCTCTTGTTGAGGTCTGGCCTGCCGTGGTAGTTGGGCAAAGCAAGTGAAGTTAATACCTGTAAGGAAACTTGTTAAACAATTAACTGATTTAGAAGAAGTAAACAAACAAATTGCAGTGGACATAAAATAAAAGGGACGTCTTGGAGCCAGGGCCTGTGTTCAACACAGTGTCC
>CAIGRT010190755.1:0-11326 GCA_903798405.1 Fraxinus platypoda | reverse complement strand
AAAAAAAAAAAAAAAAGGAGTATACTGTTCACTTGAATAGTACGGATTGTTCACGTGAACAATGCCTAATAGTGCGTGTCACTGTTCATATACGAACTATTACTATTAACAAAAATATATAGATTTTCTTTTTTTTACTTTTATTTTGCTACAAGATTGTTATTAATAATTGTTTTAAATAACTAAATAATATTTTTAAACATGACTTCAAGAATACTAAGATGTACAAACACACAATAGTTTTAGCCTTCGGGTGATATTTTAAAATTTACCAATCAGAAAATTCATATTTTAAGAGATCTAAAATTTCATTTATTGTTTAAGTTTCCTTGATTTGCAAATTAACAAGATTGAAAAGCTTTACCAAAAATACCTAAACTGTCTAAAAAGAGCTTGTGATTTAAGCTATCAGCTTGTGATCCCCTTCTCATCTGAAAGCCTTTTGGTTGCGCATTATTCAAATTAATAAGACGAAAAAAATATTTCAAACATTTCCAAATTTAAGAATATTCTATTTTTTAGAAACTTCTATTTCACGAAAATCCTATTATAGAAGATTTCTAATAAAAAATGTATTTTAATAAACTTCAGGAGTTTCAGGATAATGTAAAAATTTTAAAATTTTAAACATACAATGTTATAAAGAATATTTGGCATGTGGCGATCACTATTCGACCACTCTCCAGTTGATCCCAAGTATGAAAAAAAAAAAAATTTTCCTAGCATGATTATGAATCATCTTGCTACATGTTATGAAATGTATTAGTATGTTTACCTCGCATGACTTATTAGTTGAAATATTTTTTGAATATTGTCTATGCGAGCATTGAATGAAATAAACTGTCACTCAAAAAAATTAAGCAAAATTAAAGTTATACATGTCACATGATTAGGACTTGGAAAACACTAGGATGGCTGGGAATAGCCCAACACACCTACAACATGCTCAGAATGCTATCGATAACTACATAAATTACGAAGTGAGATGGGAGCGAACATTTGTTGATCATCTTGAAGATTTTCTAGTTAAGTTGGAGCAAGCAAGATCCTTCGGATTTTACGAAGGGACGATCCTTTCAACATAACATCTTATAAGCACTATGTGATCTCAATGGAGATACGTGGCTTACTTCGTGAAAGATGTGGATTATAAGCTATATCTGCCTGAAGATTAGGANATTATAAGCTATATCTGCCTGAAGATTAGGACAATATTGATTTTAAGGGATACTGTGAGGATGTCATAATCTTATGGAACCACAGACAACATGATCATGTGCCTGAGTTGTACTTGTCCCTGAGCCAGAGCCTCAAGCAGACCCAAAGAAGGAGCTCGAGTCAAAACCATATGAGGAGCACGAACCAAAGCTGAAGGAGGACCCCAAGCAAGAATTTGAGCTACAAAATGTCATCAATTTGGTTATGGATTATGAACTCAAGTCATGTGTTACTTCAGATGATGAGACTCTACCATAGAAGATTCATATGACTCGTAGAAAAATAGAAATAGATGATAGTTTCGTTATTTATGATTTTTTTTTCTTTTTAAGAAAACAAAATGTACGTGTACATTTGTTGAGAGATGTACAAGATCTGGGTAGAAAACAAGCACATGCTAGTCTCCAAAATGGAAATACTAGTAACACCAACTCCATCGTTGAACAGTTCCGCCATTACAAATCCCCAACCTTTGATGGCAAGGTAGACCCACTGGTAGTTGAAGAATGGATAAGAGGAATGGAGCAAATCTTCAAAAATCTTTCATGTACGGATGCTCAGAAAGTATTATGTGCAGAATTCATGTTGGTTGATGCGGTAGGCCATTGGTGGGAGTCAGCTTCGAGCACTAGAATCGAAGCACAACAATGTGCTTTGACTTGGACACAAATTAAGGAAGAAGTGATGGGAAACTATATCTACAAACCCTGAGAGATCAAAAGGAGGCATAATTTCTTCAACTTAAACAGGAAAAGATGAAGCTTAAGGAATATGAGAAAAAGTTCGAAAAACTCTATAGGTATGTGACACACCTAATGGATACGGAAGCAAAGAAAGCGAAGAGGTTTGAACTGAGAATGCATCATGAGATTGGTGGAATAAAGGCATCCCACCAATTCATCACCTATAGTAGGGTATTGCAAACTACCCAGACAATCTCAAATAGGTTAGAGATTGACAAAACTTCTCAGCAAGGGGCTGAGCCTTTAGGAAAGCGAAAATGAAATAGGTCCAACGAAGAATAAGGAGAAGGACAGAACAAGAAAGTTAACATCGAATCAAGTTTTGGACAAGTCATTTCACCCTGTCCAAAGTGCAACATGATGAATAGGGGTGAATGTCTATTTGTGAGACATGTGTGCTATTGATGTGGCAAAATATGTCATATTTTCCAAAAATTGCAAAGAAGACCTCTCGAAGAAGAATGATGAGCAAAAAAAGAAGGGAAAGACCCACCCGAGTTTTTTATTTTCTTTAACTCAGGAATGCACAATAGAGGACCCGAACACATGTAATTTCGAGGATGAAATTCTTTTTAAGGAGGGGGGATTGTGACGCCAAAAAAATAAAATAAATAACACCCTAAGTTTTATGAAATTTTGGGGTGTTACAACATATCTGGAAAATTTCACTTCGCTTGGTGTATTTCACGAGAAAAATTGAACCCTAGTTGAGAAAACCAAAACTTCATCTCATGATAACTTTCTACACGTTATGTTTTGTGCTGTCCATTTGGTATGGTTGGATAGATCTTCTCAAGACCTTTTCAACGGTATAAAGAACATTAATTTTGGGTTAAAATTGAAGTTATGATCTTCCAAAATTTTGATAAAAATCTGGAAAATCAGCCCATTTTTTAAAACAACGAACATGAAATCAAAAAGGGAAAAAAAAAAGTTGTTGCATGGAAGTGGGTGCATTGCAAATTCAATTTGGAAAATTGTATGTTGGTCCCCAAACTATTTTTGAATGTTGATTATTCCCAATGGAATTTAAAAAATTGCATGTTGGTCCCAAAACTATTTTTGGATGTTGTTTATTCCAACACGAATTTGAAAAGTTGTATGTTGGTCCCAAAATTATTTTTGGATGTTGATTATTCCAAATTCAATTCAGAAAGTTGCAATTTGGTCCCTTGAAAATTCTTTATTTTTTATGCAATTAAAATAATTTTCATATAATCAAATATATATATTTTTTACTATTTTATTATTGAAATAAATTTATAAAAAGCATTAAAAATATTTTTGACTTGATTAAATTCTAAAAATATTTTTATAAAATCAAGAGTATTTATTAAGTAGTATTTGACTAGTGTGAGTTATTTTCTAAAGTACTCAATTTTTTTCACAATGAAAAATACTTCGAAAGTATTTGAAATATCACATTTTATATACTTTCATGAGTGGTGTGAATCTTGATTAGGTTATGTGATCCATTGTGACTAGTTTTCAATTTTTGTGCTTGATCAGATATGACTGGATCAACATGCACTTTTAGAATCCTTAGAGGAGAAGCTAATATAGCACGGGTTGTGGATTGTGTTGAAAAATTACGTGCTTATTGAAACTATAAAATGGATCCACGTCATAACCTAGTACAACACATAAAATATCTCAAAGAAATGCATTGAGAAGTGATGCATTTGGCATGATATTGCTATCGAAGTTCGGATAATTCACCACCTCTATGCTATAGCTATCTGATCAAGATTTTGTTTCGGAAATGGAATTTGAAAAATGGGAATTTTATGATTAATTTAGATGTTAGTTCAAATTGTCGAACAAGATCTATGTAAAATTTTATTTTTACATGTTTAGTAATTATTTAAGGAAGCTTAATATGATCACACGTACATAGTTGACATTTTGAGATTTATATATAGAACTTATGATTTTACACTATGAAATTAATTTTATGATAATTAAACATTATGATAATAGACGATGATTGGAAACTTGGTGAATTTTCGACATCATGTCTAGTGTTAATTATCATAAAACTTAATTTGTATGAGTATAAAATGATATGCATATAAATGGACATTTATATGATTGTCTCTAAAATTTTGACAAAACATGGCATCTAGATCCTGAGGATGAGCTGCCTATATCCATGATTCCTCAAATAAGTTCGGAAAATTAGGTCTACGAGGCAAGAAGGGTGTCTTTATAATAACTCAGACCAGTCCAAAGGATATGTATTCATAGATAAAAATCAAGATGTGACTATAACTGATATAGGGTCACGTGATGTAACATTTCTTGAGAGTGATTTTCCTAGTAAGGGAGAAATTGAAAAGGGAGAAAATTTGTATGAATTAGATGATAAATTTGTACCTGATGGATTAACTGAGGTGCAAGAGGAAGCACTTTCACTTGTCGATCCAAGTGTGAGCAATTTATCTCCAACTCCAAGTGACAAGGTCACATCAGAGTTTTCACTTCGTAAGTATACTAGAAAGTATGCTGAAATGTCATTTTGAGATTGAAGGGCAAGTTTTCCTAGTATCTCCAGAAGATAATGAAGAACCAAAATCAGTACAAAAGGTCTATCATGCCCTGCAAAGGAAAAGTGGAAGAATACAATGGAAGAAGAGATGGAGTCTATAAAATTGAATCAGGTCTAGGGCTTGGTTGATCTTCCATCTGGTCAAAAATCCATTAGGAACAAATGGGTTCTCAAAATAAAGCGAAGAGCTGATGGGACTATAGAGAGGTATAAGGCTCACTTGGTGGCAAAATATTATACGCAACATGAGGGTATAGATTATGAAGAGACCTTTTCAACAGTAGCGAGATTTACTTTAATTTGCCTACTCTTAGCTGTCATAGCATGTTTAGATTTAGAATTACATCAAATGGATGTGAAGACTGCATTTCTCAATGGAGAATTGATGATGAAATCTACATGCAACAACTAGTATGTTTCATTAAAACTAGCCAAGAGAATAAAGTTTGTAAATTGAATAAATCAATCTATGACCTAAAGCAGTCTTCTAGACAGTGGTACTTGAGATTTAACAAAGCAGTGATCTCGTACAATTTTGTCATGATGGACGAAGATCACTGTATTTATTTGAAAAGGTCCAATGAAAAATTTGTAATTTTATCTTTCTACGTAGATGATATCTTACTGGCTAGGAATGATACGGAGTATATTAAAACCATTAAGAAATGGTTATCCTCAAATTTTGAAATGAAGGACATGGGTGAAGCAGATTATATATTAGATGTTAAAATCTATAGAGATCGTCCGAAGAGACTTCTTGCTCTATCACAAGAGCCATTTATAAAGAAAATTCTTGAACGTTTCAAAATGGAGAATTGCAATCCCATTGACACTACTGTATCGGAAGGTAAAACTCTAAGTCTTCGTATGTTTCCTAAAACTCTTGATGAAAAAGAAAAAATGTCCAGAGTTTCATACTCCAGTGCGGTTGGGAGTTTGATGTACGCTATGATGTGTACTCGCTCTGACATTTGTTATAGCGTAGGTCTGGTTAGCAGTTATCAAACTAATATCTGAAATGGGCATTGGAAATCTGTTAAGAGGATATTAAGATACCTTAAAGGTACTGCTAATTACTCCTTATGCTATCAAGGGAATAATTTGTACTTAAAAGGATACACGGATGCTAATTGGGGTGGAGACCTAGATGAGCGTAATCAACTTCGGGATATGCATTCTTTCTTAATAATGGCACCATCTCTTGGAGTAGAAAGAAACAGACATGCATTTCCTTGTCCACAATGGAAGCATAATTCATAGCATGTATTTCAGCAGTACGGGAAGCTGTTTTGTTAAGGAGATTTTTACAGCATATAAGAGTCCTTAGTGGTGATGTGGGATCTATATTGATTTACTGTGATAGTCAGGCAGCTATTGCATATACAAAGGATCCCAAGTATCACAATAGAACTAAACACATTGATACAAAATATAATATATAATTTTGTAAGAGACATCATAAGAAATAAGGAAATGAGTTTGCAGTATATTTCTACGCACCAAATGGTAGCTGATTCATTTACAAAACCTATCCCTAGAGATATTTTTATGACTCATGTTAAATCTCTGGGATTGAGTAGAATTTGAATTATGTACTATATAAACTTTTCATATAAGTCCATTAATGAACAATATTTGAGCTCATATGTTAAGAGTAATCTTCTATCGTGATTTTTAGATTACTATTTAATATGCACACATAACGTATGTCAAACAGGTTGAGATTGGTTCACTAACACGAACAATCACCTCAGACACTTTGAGGTTTGCTGAGATGAGACGGTTGCCTTGATGAGATTACAACAAGTAATCGGTATGAATTTTTACTATCAATAAAACCTATTCTATAGCCAGATCGAGTTCTCGATTGGAATTACCTAGAGGAATTAAGATAAGGAGAACTCATGTTCGATATCGAGGAATATCTGAACTATGATCCGTATAGTGTATTTTATTTGTAAAATTAGACATACGCCCTAAGAAAGGGAGAAACATCGTAACACATGTTTCATACCACATGTGCTTTAACGACCAATGAGAAATGAAAGAATTGATCCCTGCTTCTTCATTGTGTGAGTCTTCGAGGCATTTATGACCTCAATTTTGTACTCTTTTAACTTTTGACTGTTTCTCAAAATTTTGGTGTTGCTACTTTAGCATGTTGCCAATAAATATGATTGATTCGGTCTAATAGGACATGTCTAGGAAAGTAGTTGATTTGAAATTAAGGGATTCATGTAGAAAAGGAAGACCATTTTTTCTAACACCTCAGCTTATATTCGCCGGTCGGACAATTATGTTAACTATTTGAGTTTTGTGACACAATTGTGAATACAATATATATGAGAAAGTTGAGTATGTTCTTTAGCTTCTTGAGGGATTAGAAATACTCGAACTTGTGTTACAAAATATGTCTGGGGTATAGAGAGAAAATATATTTCCCTTTGTAGAGTTGATATATATCCCTAATAGGTATATAGTGTTGTGTGCTCTTAAATTAACTCGTTGTCCGCTCGATCCATTTACCTATATGAACTTGGAAATGTTGAGATAAATATAATTGAGATTATATTAGAATCAAGTCAAACCCACCATGTGCGAGTGGGAGATTTTGGAAGAAAACGAGTCGCCCATGTGGATTGACCCGACCCGATTTTTATAGGATGGTTATTTGGATGGAGGAGTTAAATTTTGAGTTCAAAATTTAACCTCCCACCACTCTCAACCAAATATAACTTCCATTAAATAACAAACAAAAGAGATATGTGCAAAAGTTCGGGTTTCTTTAAAGGGTGAAAAGTAGACGAGAGTGGAGATTTGATTTTTGGAAATATAACATCTCAAATTGGGTTCTTAGATTGTGAACATCAAACTCCTTCCTTGGTGATCAAGTTTTTGACCATGAAGTGGGTAGAAGGTGGTGTGGAAAGGAAGCAATCAAAAGGCAAGTGATTCAACCTCATTTTGTAATTTTCAAGTAAGTTTTACAATTTAGCATTCAGTTAAAAGCATGTTTTAAAGTTGTTACAATTGAGTTTGGAATCAAGAAAAAAATTTCGATGATACGCCACAATAAAATGAGGATGGTAACATATTGCTATGTTCCTTCTGTTTTGAACGACAGACATGCTACAATAACCAGGATAAAAGGATTGATTCCACAATCTAAGTTCGGCTCAAGAAAAAGAAAATATCCAACAAGGTTTAGATTTGGTACAACTGAAAGTTATTTATCTATAAATATTAATTCTGAATTTGATAAAAGGTCTGAAAATTTGGATAAAAAAAGTGGTGGGATAATCAAAAAGCCCTTTTAACATGCAAGTGGCGGCCTTTTTGCTTCTCATTTTACTTTATTTAATTTTCTTTTCTTGAACTGGTGAATGAAAGATCTAGGTTGATAAGAGAGTAGAAGGCGGGAAAGAAAATATCTCCAATTGGATTAATTGAAAAGTACATTACAGAAGAAACCGTAGCCCTATTTATACAATTATCAACTAACTAAGCTAATTGGAAAGGATGAAAAGACATAAATACCCTTCAAGCTATTTTACATTTCAACACTCCCCCTGAAGATGGCAAGTGTATATTTAACACTCCCATCTTGCTGAGTAAAGTAGTAAATCGATTTCCAGTCAAAGGTTTAGTTAACAAATCTGCTAGCTGTTGTTAAGAAGTGGTATGTAGCATTTTCACCTCATTGGCTTGAACTTTATCCCTTACCAAGTGACAATCAATTTCTATATGTTTGGTCCTTTCGTGAAAAATGGGGTTGCTTGCTATAGCAGCTTGATTATCAAAAAACAACAAAGCTGGCCTGGTATGAACCACATTCAGATCAATCAATATGTTCTTCAGCCAGACGAATTCACACACTGCAGCAGCCATTGATCTATATTCTGCTTCTGCCGAAGATCTAGAAACAATATGCTGCTTTTTAGACTTCAATGACACTATGGAATCTCCCAAGAATATACAATAGCCGGTAATCGATCTCCTCATATCAGAACACGCTGCCCAATCAGCATCACAGAATCCCTTGAGCTGAAGATCAAATTTACTGGAGAAAAATAAGTCTTGCCATGGTGTGTCTTTTAGGTACCTCAAAACGTGATGAGCTGCCTCTAGATGCGGTTGCCTAGGTGACTGAAGAAATTGGCTTAGAACTTGGACAACATAAGACAAATCTGGCCTGGTTATAGTAAGATACATAATTCTCCCAATCAGTCTTCTGTAAACACTTGGATCAGCAATAGCTTCTCCCTCATCTTTCCTCAACTTCAAATTGCAAGGCAAAGGGCTATTTGAATGTCTTGCACCAAGGTAACCAGCATTTGCCAACACGTCTAAAGTATACTTTCTCTGACAAATGGTTATTCCTGTTGAGCTTCGTGTAACTTCGAGTCCCAAAAAAATTTTAGGACTCCTAGATCCTTCAGCTTGAACTTCTCATTCAGTTCATCCTTAAATTGTTTGATGTGGGATAAATCATTTCTCCCAATTATTATATCATCTACATATATTAGAAGAATGGTGAATGAGCAACCATTGATCTTGCTAAACAAAGAATGATCAGACTTTGACTGCCTGAATCCTTGTGACAATATGTAAGAGGTCAGCTTCATGTTCCATTGCCTTGAAGCTTGCTTCAATCCATAAATTGATTTGTTTAGCTTGCATACCAACTGTTTTCCTTGCTCCCCCTGCTGCTCATAACCTGGAGGCAAATGCACCGGCAGTAAAGTGGTCACCGGGACGTGGTTGAGAATGTGTGTAAATATAGTGAAAGGCTCTTTAGAGTTAAAAGACTAGAATGCCAAGATTAGAATGTGAATCCCCAATTCTTATGAGTGTAGGGGTATTTGTACTAGAGAAGGAAAGGGGAGAACCGTTGGATGGGGGGACACGTGGCTTCGGATCCCGGATGGGTCATCCTTTCATATGCGTCAATCTGTCAATCCATAGGTTGGCGGGCATTAAATGATTTCTGACATAGCAACTCAGCTGACTGTTTGTAGCCTGCCACACGTCTCATCAATCAGTCAGGGACTTGACTTTAGAAAGATCTCTAAAAGATCTTGGTAGAGGTGTGGCGAGGCGGATTGTAAGTTGTAATGAATGCGGAGTGCGAACCTTTGTATCCGCCGTGAATGGCAGAAGAGTTCGGCTCTCTTACCAAGTAGGAAACAACGTTTCAGTTCGGAATCATGGAATCAGTTCGTCCGACGCCACGTGGAGTCACCAGATCAGTTCGTCCAACACATGGTGGATGGTCGAGGTGGAGGGCCTCCAAAGGCCCGTAGCAAAATTAATATTCTGCTTGTTATAAATTCTACACGACGTTGGCTGAATTTGACATGATTAGTTAGTTAATTGAAATTGTACCCTGATTAGAGGAAAGATTGTGTTGGAGACCATTGCATTAATTATGCCAGGAAATTGAAAACTTCCCTTGTCTGCCACCTGTGTCAATTTTTAAATTAATTTGCATGTCAATTATGCTCCTAATATTTAAATTATAAATAGGCTACGTGTATATCTCACATAATTTGAGGGATGATCGTTATCCATCTGAACTAAGTGCTCCAAAGTAGGAATAAATATTGATGATATGCCTTACTGGACTAAAACACTAAAATTGCACTTTATGTGCACACGTTACTGTTGAAATTACTCAATTATGCATAGAATTGAATCCTATTATTTACTTTAATTTGAGATCTATCCAAACATTTATAAATATATTGTGTTATTGAAAAAAAAAATTATTTTTTTAAGAGAGTAAATAAATACGAATTTGAAAATTTCTCTACATAAAATTTAGTACATTATAGTTATATAGACGCTGTTTAAAAAAAACTTTTGTGGTGATCGAAACTCAAGATCTTTGGCACTCAACGACCACCAATCAACCACATTCTGACGACTCTAAGGTATGCAAAAGGGTAAGAAGATGAATATAATTTACATTTTTTTTAAATTACCTACTTTTAAATTTTAAGACATGCATGCTTTTCCTCGCTAAATTCATAATATGTATTACGATGGTATAGGTATAATATGTTAGACTTAGTACTGGCATGTGACGAGTGAATTAATACTAATTTTAGGATATAACACCACCTACCCATACAAATTTAATGCGTGATTTGTTGCGAGCGGTACAAGAGTTGAGCAGACAAAATTAAGCACCTCTACCACAAAATGCGCCACCACCGCGAGATGCATCTCCGTTTGTACCTGGAGCCATTTCAGTGGTTGAGCAATTTCATAGGTACAAGTCTCCTACTTTCGACGGTGGTTCCGACCTACTGGCTATTGAGGAATGGATTAGAGGTCAAGAGCGCATCTTTTGACACATTGCTTGTACGGATGCACAGAAGCTACTAGGCGCAGAGTTTATGTTTGTTGGAGCGGCCAGTCACTGGTGGGAATCTGTCTCACGCACTAAGATCGAAGAGCAGCAACATAACATGACTTGGGAATAGTTTAAGGATGAAGTGATGACGAAGTACTTTCCACAGGCTTTGAAAGACTTCAAGGAATCAGAGTTTCTACAACTCAGACAGGGCAATTTGTCGCTTACTGATTACAAAAGGTAGTTTGACCAGCTCTCAAGGTATACCTCACACTTGGTAGATACAGAAGTTAAGAATATAAGGAGGTTTCAAAATGGACTACGCCCAGAAATTGGCATGATTATTATGTCACATCATTTCACTTCATATCGTGAACTGTTGGAGAGGGCTCATGCCATTTCATATCAGAGGACTACATTTGAACAGCATGCCCAACAGGGCAAGGCAGCAGTGGGAAA
>CAIGRT010190754.1:0-24883 GCA_903798405.1 Fraxinus platypoda | reverse complement strand
TATTGAGAATGTATTTGTTTTATTTTGTCTTTGCACAACAGTCAGTATTTTGTCTATAACTTTCTCTCCCGATATCTGATTTGGGCGATTCAAAGTGCATTGGAAATATGGCTCAAAGGGCTACAAATTTTATAGAAATAGAATTTTTTTCAATTTGGACGTTTGCAGTTCCAAAAATGGGTGTCAATATTCGGCTAAAACATTGGAATATAACTTGTGTGATTGAACGTTGATTGTGATAATATTTTGATCATATTCCATTCCTTTTTGAGTTCTAATTTCATCCAATTGTCTCATATCAATCTTCAAAGTATCATCTCGTGGTCCGAATCAATTATTGAATTTGTAATTTGGTCCTCAAACTTTGAACTTTGCTTCATTTTAGCCATTTTCGCTTGTTTTTCCTAATTTCCGTTATATTCATCATTATTGTCTTGCAAAACACAAATTACATCGAATTAAGCTATATTCCACATGTTTATTAACAATTATTCATGTCTGTGACCCAACGTAAGTGTGTAAAATGCACTTATCAATGTGTACGAGAGAGTGCCATCGCCGTATAAATGTTGGACAAAACGTGCACACTTCACACAAAGAGTAGTGCAATGGTTGATTTAAAGGGAAGCAGTGATGTCAATTGCATTCAGATGTCCACACTGAGAGTTACAAGTTTGAAAAAAAGCACTTCCCTTCGTTCCATTTATATAAGTTGTCCTTTCTTATTTTCTTGACCCAAATTATAGTCATATTTCTTTATTGAGAATGTATTTGTTTTATTTTGTCTTTGCACAACAGTCAGTATTTTGTCTATAACTTTCTCTCCCGATATCTGATTTGGGCGATTCAAAGTGCATTGGAAATATGGCTCAAAGGGCTACAAATTTTATAGAAATAGAATTTTTTTCAATTTGGACGTTTGCAGTTCCAAAAATGGGTGTCAATATTCGGCTAAAACATTGGAATATAACTTGTGTGATTGAACGTTGATTGTGATAATATTTTGATCATATTCCATTCCTTTTTGAGTTCTAATTTCATCCAATTGTCTCATATCAATCTTCAAAGTATCATCTCGTGGTCCGAATCAATTATTGAATTTGTAATTTGGTCCTCAAACTTTGAACTTTGCTTCATTTTAGCCATTTTCGCTTGTTTTTCCTAATTTCCGTTATATTCATCATTATTGTCTTGCAAAACACAAATTACATCGAATTAAGCTATATTCCACATGTTTATTAACAATTATTCATGTCTGTGACCCAACGTAAGTGTGTAAAATGCACTTATCAATGTGTACGAGAGAGTGCCATCGCCGTATAAATGTTGGACAAAACGTGCACACTTCACACAAAGAGTAGTGCAATGGTTGATTTAAAGGGAAGCAGTGATGTCAATTGCATTCAGATGTCCACACTGAGAGTTACAAGTTTGAAAAAAAGCACTTCCCTTCGTTCCATTTATATAAGTTGTCCTTTCTTATTTTCTTGACCCAAATTATAGTCATATTTCTTTATTGAGAATGTATTTGTTTTATTTGTTTACTAATACATCCTTATTTAGTTTGCATAGTTATAACCAATTCTCTCTACCCAATCCTAAAATTACACACATACATACATTCAATTTGTTTACTACTTTCAACAATAATTGAATCACCATTATTTTTAAATACTACTACTATTATATTACGACTACAAATTAGGAAAAATCTTTGTAAATTTTTTCTTTTCAATAGGATAATTATATTACGACTACAAATTTTATGCACCACAATTTTCAACATTTTTCTTATTTACTTAAATAGCCTTTTAAGTAAAATTGCATATAATTATCCTAAAATTTGATTAACTGCACCACAATTTTATTTTATTTTTTGTTTCTTTATTGTCTTCTTCGCCCTTCTACACACCCCAACACAAAATCACAGAGAATAATCTCCACCCTCAAATCATCGGAAAAGCCAACCACCACCTCAAAATCGCCAACCATCGTCGTAGCAAAAACCAAAAATGGTGAAAGTTCATTTCTGTTGCTTTTGCTTTCCATGGATATTAAAACAATCAAACCGAATGTATCTAAAAAGTTCTGAAGAATTGCAATGGAAGACTGCAACTTTCTTTGACATACTACTTTTCAAGGAGGAATACAAAATGAAAAATCTTTTGACATGTGAGACAATACAGTAGCCTTGTTGTATCTTCTTCTTCCTCAATCCTCCCACCCCCGCCCAAAGCTCCGGCAAAGAATTCATCTCAATCGTCGACTACTGCCTTTCAAATCTTCTTAACCCATTCTCAAAACCCCAATTAATTCCTAAATTAATCACTCTAATGAATTTTCAGAGTTCCGAGTTAAGGATAATGATATGCTTGGAGCAGATACCATAGGAAACGTCAAAATTTTGGCGGAAAAGATTGCCTCCGGCAAGATCATTTATGGGCTATTACCGAATCAAATGATCTAAATAATTTTAAAGAAAGAAAGGGTTGAGAAAAATGATTAATAATATTAGGAGAATAATATTGTATTTTGTTTTTCATTTTTATCGTATTAGGAGTATAATTGTAAATTTGTTGTGGTGTGTTTATTGAAAATATTTTTTAATTATGGTGTGATTATAATGTAGTATTGTAATTAAATTTTGTGGTAATAATATAATTACCATTTTCAATAACATTAAATAACATTTCTTTATCCGAGTAAAAAATAAAATCAGCCTATATAAATGAGACGTATTGAGTATAAATTAATTTGACTATAAAGTGCCTCCACTTCAATTTGAAAGATTTTTATTTATTTTAAAAAAAAAACACTTGGTTGAAATCTACCCTCATCGAGTAAAATGACTCTGGGCCACGAGTAGTGTTTGATTTTCTCGAATTCATATAAGTCTTGTCCATGAATTGAAAAGGATAGCAACTATGGTTGTTTGTATGATGGTGTTGCGATGACAAAGTAGGTCATGATATAAAAAGTTGTGACCTCAATTCAATAGAAATAATTCTTTCACGGTACATTGTGCCTTGGAGTCGATATATTTTGAAGAACTTGACTTGTTTAAAGGGTTCCGAGGACATCAATTCAATAGGAACGACCATTTCATAATAGATCAAATCATGTAATCTTGATTTACGATCAATTTGATTTGTAAAAAAAGTTGTGATGACAAGATACAATAAAAACTATCATTCATGATAGATCGTGTCACGTAGTCGAGATATATGGTCAATTATACTTGTTAAGAGATTTGACAATAGCTTTCTTGACAACCTTGACAATTTTATAAATAGTTTATAAGTACAAAAATAAGAGAAATAATAATAGGTCTCAATATATGTAGATAATAATGAGGTAGGATTATGGAGTTGAGAATCTGCGATCAAATTTATTGTCCACCAAATTAATTATCGACACATAATTTTAAATGAGCATATTCAGTTTTTCTCTAACTATCCCACATGCTTAAAAATATGTGATATTTTAATGTAAAATAATATATAAATAAGTAATTGGTTATAGCAAATTGGATAGCAAAAATTAAAAAGCGAATCTCAACTCGAGATTATGAACAGAGTAATGTTATCTATCACCACTGATATTTAACACCTATTTAGGTGTCATTGTTTGTGTCATTAAATTATATATTCAATTAAATACAAAAAATTATAATTCATTTATTATGACTTATAACATGTTGATATCTAAATTGGTACTTTAGTGCCACTGATACTAGATAGAATTATTCTTATGAACATGAGATTACAATTAATATTTAATTTTGATTATATTTATAAATGGTATCAAAAAGTTTGAACTTGGAAAAACCCTTTCTTGTCAAAATTCAGACCATGTTTGACTCCTATTTTTTCAAAATTCATTTTTAAATGTACATTTTTTTCATAAAATAATTATATATATAAATCGAAAACTTTTCTCTTTTTTTAATCATGAGTTATTATAAAAAAAAAAAAAATCATTATTTTAGAATTGATTTTCTTTCAGGACACAATGAGCTCAAATTAGCCCTCATCTCAAATATTTCAAGGACGTCTAATGTAATTCACATTCGCTGGCCTTAGCGTCTTATTCTCACCGGTGGAGCGTGAATCAAACTCTGCCTTTCGATATACGGCAGTGACTTCACCGGAGATTTTTCCGGCCATCATGAAAAGACCAAAAAACCCCTTGTCACAACCCATAATCCCTCCATCAACCCCACAGCAACAATCAACCACAAACCTCCGACCAATTTCCAAGAAGCCCAGAAACATTCTCCAAAATTCCCAACTCCTCACCGTCAACTGGACTCCTCTCAACGCCGGAAAATCGGAACTCTGCTTGCCACTCACTTTTCCGACCGGCCAAACCTTCAGGTGGAAACAAACAGGCCATTTACAGTATACAGGCTCAATTGGGCCCCATTTAGTTTCCCTCAAACAACTCGAAAACGATGACGTTGGGTACTTTTTGCATAATGAGGATTTTGCTAGTGGGGAAGCTAAAGGTGCGTTGTTTGATTTTTTGAATATGGGTATTTCGTTGAGTGAGTTATGGGAGGGATTTAGGGCGTCTGATGACAGATTTTGTCAACTGGCGGAGTATTTGGAGGGTGCCAGGGTTTTGAGGCAGGACCCATTGGAGTGTCTGATTCAATTTGTTTGTTCATCTAATAATAACATTCAGAGGATTACTAAAATGGTTGATTTTGTTTCATCAAAGGGAAGATTTTTGGGGTCTGTGGAAGGGTGTCATTTTTTCGAGTTCCCAACTCTTGATCGATTGGCATTAATGTCTGAAGCTGAGCTTAGAGAAGCTGGTTTTGGGTATAGGTAAAGTTCTCTTTGCTCCTCTGCTTACAGGAAAACCTTAGCTTAATGCTATTTGGATTTGTGTGTTATGATTATAAGCATTTCTTTTGATAAATTGGTTGATTTGGTTTCATTCTGATTTAGGTTGCATTGGCCTGAAGATTAGACTTAATGGTGAACATTTCTGAGAATAGATATTGTTGCAGAATTGATCTTGAATTTGTGGAATCCGGGTTTAGTTTGCAGTATTTTATCCCAAGTCAACATACACAACCATGAGCTCAACAACCTACAACTATGTTACTCCGGTTGCCCAAGTTAATAAATCCACAAAGGTACATAGGTATGGTGGTGGTTTGCAAGCCACAAAGGCAAAGAGAAAAGCTGTCAAGGCAAGGCAACGCACAAGAGAAAGAGCATCCACTGGTTTTTCTCTCAAAATAAGGCAAAGCACACACACGGTTATTACCCTAACCAAGGCCATATATAGATTTAGGGCAAAGTCAAATGGGCAACCAAAGGCAAATGGGCCAAAGATATATTAAAAAGGACCATCCAAGAAGTAATTAGTTTTTTTTTCAAGTTGAGCTACCAAATGTTGGTGTGTTGATATAATTTCATACATCGACCGTGGCCTATGTAATTAAACTATTTAACATCATCGCTTGAAATTTATTGGGCATCAAAACTCAACAAATTTGTGCTTTGATACCCAATCAACCTGCAAGCAATCAAAACACAAAGTTAATACATACATAATCAAGGTAACCAATAAAATTGGGATCACGAACATAACCTTGTGTTTCGAACTCAAAACACATACCATACCTGATCCTTGTACTCACCAGGGTTAAGGTAAAAAAACACTCAAGTAAGAATAAGTAATAACAGTAATCAATTAAGAGCATATTATACATATGATGAAGATATATCATAGAATAACATAGATTTTTTCAAAACACGTACACACAGAACAACAGATTAACATCAAGTTAATCAATCATGTGGCCAATACATATGCAACAAATGCATAAATGACCACACGAAAAAATTTCACACTTATCCTATCCCATTTTGTGTACCTCGAAAACACATATCTCATCTCATGTTGACGATGCTCATTAGACTGATTACTAAACTCATGTTTAACTATAAACCACAATAGATTCCAAGTTCATGGGATAATCTTCTATCACCACCCTACTTCTCCCAACCTAGTGGATAATGGATCTCCATCTAATAGAAGTGATAGAAGTGTTACCCTCACACTCCACCTGTACAAGGTATTTATAGATAAATGATTCCAGACATTTAATCACATCTTCTCTAGTTATCCAAATGTCATTCTCCATATCCCCCGTGCATATCACCAATGCACCCTTAGACATCTATACTCCACATCACCGATAGACACACAACACATTCACTGTTAATGCATCTCAACCCACTATGCATGCAAACAAATTACACCGAGTAATCAGATTGCTCTGAAATTCATGCAAATGTACATATCAAACATATTGAAAATGCAACATATAACTACTATGCAACTGAATTAAGCAATCACTCACATGTAGATAGGATTACACACACATGCATATGTAGTAACTAGGTTTACTCTCGATAAATCTCACTATGGTCATCACTCGACCTTATAGTCACATTTGCCTCACCTCTCATCTTACCCTTCTACTTATCCTTCTTCTTGGGATAATCCTCACAAAGTGTCTATACTGACCACTGCTGTAACTCCGCTTACCATCGGACTTGTCCCAACCCTTGCTCTTCTTCTTCCTACCCTCATCACTATTGTCTTGAGCTCTACCCAAACTCATTTACTTAAACTTCATTCTATTCCTCATCATATGTACCTCACCACCCCTCTTATCCTATTTTTCAGCCTTAATCTCCATATCTTTACTTCTAAGAGAATCAATAACAATCTTAGGTGTTAGGGCGTCTCTACCATACTTAATCGTATTCTTAACCTCCCTATATAATCAGGCATAGAATTCAGCAAAATAATTGTCTTGTATGTTTCAGATATCTTCTCATCACAGTTAACAATATCTTAAACAAACTTGTTAAAAATATCTAAATTGTCATCAAGATCATTTGAATGATCCATTTTAAAACTAAAAAAATCTTTCGAGCAAATACAACTTATTAGGGGTAGACTTAGGCAAATATAAGTCCTCCAACTTTTTTCATAGTTCTTTTGTAAAATCAAGTTTTTAAACTTTTCTCAAAACAATGTCAGATAGGTGTAAAATAATTGAAGTGTAAACAAGTTCATCATATTCTTCTTTTTATGCTTTTGTCAAATCAGCGGGAAAATTGCTATCTATAGCTTCTGAAACCTTTTGTTAACGTAAAATTCCATTAATTTTTTGTTGCCAAATTGAAAAAATCTCATTTTCCATTGAAAATTTCAACTTCGAAATGTGAAAACATTTTGAAAAAATAGAACAACCAAAGTGCACAAATAGTCATACAAAGTTATCCTAAGGCCACAATATTTACCGTTCTAGATTCCCAGAATTTCGAGAGATTCACGATTTCAGATCAAGGGAAAGTTCAAACGGGTTAAGTCCAGGTATTCTAACAGAATAATCAATGTAACACGAAGGTACGTAAACAAAAATTTAGTTTTTCACGCAATGCAGTCTCATACAGTGACTTAATGACAATTAGAACACAAAAGCAATTACAAACACTTCAAATAGAACAAATAATTCCTAAATTCTAGCACAAGCAATGCTGGAATTTAAACGGGATAAGTCAATTTAGCAAAGCAAACTTCCGTATATAATGAGATATGCGAATTTGCTGCTTTAGAACCACCATTATTTGTCCTAAAGTTTAAGCAAATGCAGCAGTACGATCAATCGATAATCACAATCAAGCGTCTAGGGGCAAAACTGTCCAAATTCGTATTATAACCTGAAACAGAAAACTAACACCAAATCATTAGAAATCACGTTAGAAATATTCTTCATGAAAAAATCGTCTCGAGAATTGTGCCCGCACGCGCGCTGTCGAAATCACCACACACTGCCGCCGACAGCTGACTCCACGCGCCACACGCCCAAGAGCGCCTCCACCTGCACGTCTTGAATCCGGTCTCCGTTTCACCAATGAACCTCTAGATTGCCCGAAAATTGAGATTACAGGTTGAGTTTTTTTTGCAAAAAATCTGGGCAGATTTTTCAATCTGATTTCTAATCCAATTCTGCTGGTTTTTGGACCTGCTTTTGGTTGAAAATCCACAGAGTTAAATGTTTGAATGCACGCCGAACTTTGCATAACGTCACGTTTCACTCACTGAATTTTTGTTTGCACCCCATTTCTCACCGAACTTTATACACTTGCACTCCATTACACACCGGCTAACTTCCGTTTCTAACTCGTGCCTACGTGGATGATGGAATGCATACGTGGCTGTTAACTCTCCCCAAAATAAAAAATCAAATGCCAGCTCATTTAAAGTGCAATTTCCAAACAAGCCCTAGCCCATTGAATTGAAACCGTGAGCCTCTCCTCTCCAAACCATCCTGAAATAGTGTCCAGATCCTTGAATAAACCATAGCCTCCAAATCGATTTTGCCCCACAATCGAAGGAGAAAATCATTTGTTAGAGGTAATGGAGCTTCATTGAGCCAACCAAATGAAGAAGAAAAATCTTTTCAGTTTATGCTCACCACTGGTGTCAGGTTAAAGTTTCAAACTGGTTTTATAAATGGACCAGGAGCCTTTTAACGCCTAACACAGAAGTGGTGACTGAGCAAATCGATCTTCAAAACATGGAGGATGAATTCACAACAACAAATGAAAATGATGGTTCGAGTTCTAGAGCAGCAAGGGCAGATGCTAGGAGACTTGCGCATACATCAACAAATCGAACAGTTTTGTGAATTTCTTGAAGGCAACATGAACTTAAGGGTTTAGTTCTGGGATATAAAATGTTTAAATGTTTAGCTGGTTTTGGTTTATGGATGGTGTTATTGTGATGCGTATATTTGTAATGGAGTTTTTGGATGTTTTGGATGGTGGTTTCTAATGCCTGTATAAGTATTGATGAGTGTATAGCAAGTTTCTAGACAGGAAGCCCATTTTTTGAAGTTTAGTCTGGATAAATCTACACCTTTTCAGTTCCAGCAAGCCACTTAAGAAGCCAAGGCAGCGGCCATTTAACTGTAATGTAAAAAGCATGGCTGCTGCTATTAATGTATAATCTTGTGGCCTTTACTTGTACTCTGTATCAAAACATGGCTTCTTTTTTGCTATATTAACTGAAAATAAAAGAAGACGACTTTACGAGATTTGAGGAACTGTAAGGAGAAATTGGAAAAATGAAAAATTGATCCATAATCAAGTAACAAAGCTTTTTCTAGGAGATTAGAGAACGCACTTGCAGGGATAAAGAATATTGAAGGAAACTCATTGAACTTAAGAAAAAACAGGAAGTGACAAATGTAATTAGATCTATATCAGTCCTTCTTGACTTGGATGTTTGAGAAATTTCTTCTTTTGTTAAAATTAGTATTCAGGATAAAGGAATTGGTGTATGATCTATCTCTATATTCTGCAGTAATCTAACAGCATCTGGACACTATTTGAGGATGGTTTGGAGAGGAGAGTCTCACGGTTTCAATTCAACGGGCTAGGGCTTGTTTGGAAATTGCACTGTAAATGAGCTGGCATTTGATTTTTTATTTTGGGGAGAGTTAACAGCCACGTATGCATTCCATCATCCACGTAGGCATGAGTTAGAAACGGAAGTTAGCCGGTGTGTAATGGAGTGCAAGTGTATAAAGTTCGGTGAGTAATGGGGTGCAAACTAAAGTTCAGTGAGTGAAACGTGACGTTATGCAAAGTTCGGTGTGTATTCAAACATTTAACTCAAAATCCACACTAACCACGCTCTAATACTATTTGTTGCGGAATTGATCTTCAATTTGTGGAATTCGACTCAGTTTGCAGTATCTTATCCCAAATCAACACACACGACCACGAGCTCAACAACCCACAACTATGTTACTCCTGTTGCCCAAGTTAATATATCTACAAAGGAACACAAGTATGGCAGTGGTTTGCAAACTACAAAGGCAAAGAGAAAGCTGTCGAGGCAAGGCACAAGAGGAAGAGCAGCCACTTGTTTTTCTCTCAAAATAAGGCAAAGCACACACATGGTTACCCCCCTAACCAAGGCCATACATAGATTTAGGGTAAAGTCAAATAGGCCAACAAAAGGCAAATGGGTCAAAGATGTATTAAAAAGGACCATCCAGGGAGTACCAAATGCTGGTGTGTTGATATAATTTCATACATCGGCCGACGCGACGACTATATAATTAAACTGTTTAATATCATCGTTCGGGATTTATAGGGTATCAAAACGCAACACATATGATTGCATTGCTGTAGATTACTATTTTCTTTTTGAATTTAATGATCATTTTCATGATTCTTCTAATCTAATGATTATATGAATAGAAGCTATTTGTTCATTTCATAAGCGAGTGATTGACCTGTTCAGCTCCGTTGGTGTGTTTAAGAAGTCTCCTTCAATTACTATTGAACTGGGGTGGAAGCTGAGGTTATCATTGCCGATTCTTAGAGTAACCTTGTTTTTATCTACATTTTTATCTTTTGTTGAAGTTACTTTGCTATTATATGCTTTTGAGTTGAGAATGACGCTTGGTTATTTTTTCAAAAAAAGATTATCCAGGTATGTATTTGTCTGGGACGTATTCTTAGGAAACTGAAGATTGAGATACTATCTGTATACTTTGATTGTCTACTCTACAGTGGACGTTCTATATCTTCCATGATTGATTACGTGCTTTCTTTCCATTCTGTTCTATAGATCTAGTTTTCACTGACACAAATTTTGATTGAAACGGTACATTGATTTCAGTTAACCCGATTTAGTTCTCTCTTGGGAAAATGATCAGGGCCAAATATATTGTTGGAACTGTGGCGGCTTTGCAAGCAAAACCTGGTGGAGGTATGAACTGGCTTGCTTCTCTTCGTAAATTAGATCTTCAAGAGGCCATTGATGCACTCTGTAGTTTACCCGGTGTTGGTCCCAAGGTGGCAGCATGCATAGCTCTCTTCTCTTTGGATCAACATCATGCCATTCCCGTTGATACTCATGTTTGGCAGGTCAGTTTTTAAGGACTTGATTGTTCTGGTTATGAAAATTGGCACACATCTTTCTTTAGGGCTTTATTTCCATCATAGGTCAATAAATTGGTATTGCGGCTGTAATTTTTTGTTTCTCGACATGTTTTCTTGAGACATGAATGTTTATACTTGATATATTAATTGAGTTCATAAGTGTTTAGATCTTGGTTTCCTTGATATTTTCCACTGATAATTAAGCGGGACAAGATTTGTGCCAAGTTGCTTATTAACAATTTAGTTCAGCCACGAGGAATTTTTTGCGTGCTTGTAGTTGTTTGATAGTGCTTTTTAAAGTTTAAGTGCTTGTGAGCTGTGGAGTCTTATGGAATATGTGGGGATAATAAGTTGATAGTAAGTTGTGGATCCCACGAAATATGTGGATGAATAGTATATTTAACCAACTAAAGTTTAAACATATTCAGGAATACTGGTTGTGCATATGAAAATCACAATGGCATGCCTTGATAGAAGAGGCAATTTTGATAAGTTTTAGTTATATGACATCACTTAACTTAGTTAACTAATCCTTCAATCAGATTGAACATATTTAGTTATGAATCTGATAGTTTTTTTCTCCTCTTTAGATCTTAAATTTATATAAAATCATCAACTGGAAATAGAGAGAAAAGAACATAATATTTAGTTTATTACTGTCAGTACTTAAAACACCAGGTTATGGCCTAATCTACTTGAGGAAAACTATTGCACATTGTTTTCATCAGATCTGAAGCAAGATCCTAAGATAATTGTCTTGAACAAAAGTTCGGGACTGTAATATAGTTACACCAAAATCTTGATCTTTCTTCGACTCCAATGTGATTCTGAACTGTCCATCTTTAGCTCCAAGGGTGAAATGATCAATCTGCTGAAATTTATTCTCCAGTTCTTTCACTATGTTGTCCTCAAATACGTGCATTTAATTTACAGAGTGCTAGTTCTGTTAACCCAATGAACTTGTCACACAGCCATAAGAGCGCGTCTCTCTGTGCAAAGTAAAACATCCCAACATACTTACTGCATGTCGCTTAATTAAGACAAAGCACTCTCCGAGGGCATGGAGTGTCTAAGTTTTGGGTCAGAATCTCCATTGTAATACCTATGTTAGATTCTATGGTCACAATAGAAATCCATTATTCCTCTAGCTTGATTAACTTAGGCATAGCAAAGACAGTTTGTAAATCATGTTCCTTCCAATATACTATTCGTTGTGTGACATAAATCTTGAGATGCCGATTCTGAAATATTTCTCTTTTATTTGGAGACAGATTGCAACCAGGTATATCATTCCTGAGCTGGCTGGAGCCCGTTTGACACCTAAAATTTTCAACCGTGTTGCTGATGCTTTTGTGAGTAAATACGGGAAATATGCTGGTTGGGCACAAACTCTGCTTTTCATAGCCGAACTACCTTCTCAGAAAGCGCTATTGCCATCAAGCTTTTGGGATACCGAGGAAAGAAGCTCGGGTAAGCTTGAAAATAAAAAATCGCGAGGTAAACTAAACATGTAGTTGATTTATAAGCATATTCTGCTGAACATCACGAAGTATGTTAGTGAAATTTTTTGATGGATACACATTTATGTCTTATCAAAAAAAAATGGATACACATTTATGTGCAATTTAGTAACTTCTCTACTCTCTCATTTGAACTGGATATTTTTATTATTATTATTTTCTTTCATCCTGTCTTCCACTTTTGGCTTACATGCTTTAAGTTGTTGGAAACTAGAATGTTAACTTGGTAGTTGAAGAAAAAAAAGGTTTCGAGTCTTGATCAGTAGTATTGTTTATTCATGTCTAATACTATACAAATGTTTGTCTGTAACTAAACATCATTACTCATACATCACTAGACTCTGACATCCAGACGGCTGTGGGGAAATGAGGAAGAATTAAACTAGTAGTACATTGACTTTGTATCTGTTAAACTAGTTGTACAAAATGGATGTACATGTAGCAGTTGAAGGAGGAAACATGGAGTGAAGGAAAAGAAGCAGGTGGTGGTGGTGGGGGCACACCTGTGTTTGGGGGTGGATGCTTCGACGTCCACTATACACGAGACTTTTCAACGGTCAAATGAACAAAAGTTTCAAATTTAGGGTATGTTTGGTAGGGATTAAAATCAGATTAAAATTGAAAAACTAGCCGTTATTGTTGACTTTTATTAGACGAGTGGGATCCAATAATGAATTTTCAATTTTAATTGAATTGTAATCACTCACAAACATGCTCAACCTATTAAGATATTTAATAATGATCTCACTACTCATTTGAAAGATAATATAGTATAATAAATAATTATAAATCAAAGTTTGTGCAAAAATATTCAAGATAATCCTAATATTTAAGATCATAAATATAACAGAATCTTGATATTCTATATTTTCCCAAAAATAATTTGATGTTTTTCAATGATTTATGATTTAAATTCTCGCCCCTGAATTGAAAAATACCTTTGTTTTAAGAGGAAAATAAATAATGTTGAAATTATATTTTAAAATTTTAATGTAATTTTCAAGATCGGCATGCCCTTTAAATGCTGGGCCCGATCACCTTTCGTACGAGTCTACGACCAACTCTCCAGCCCAGTGAGCCCACTGCCAAAAGAGTAACGCTAGCAGACACGTAGATCATGAGCCAAAATTTCCTAGAAAGTGTTGCACGATTTACGACGACACATCCTGAACAAGCTGGTTGACAATTCTATTTTGTAAAATAAAATGCCTGAGCACAACCCATAAGCTATGACAGGCTTATATGGAACTCGAGTTAGTGCATGCAGTACAATCCAACTCACTTTACACCTATAATATATAGTCGTAATGATCTTTTCTAAACACACTTCTACTTCATGTATTTTGTATTTGGGATACAGCCCTGTCTATTTCCCAACTGTAAGGTTCTAGCTACATATGTAACAACAAAGTACTAAACTTACAAAACCATAAAAAATGTCCAGGACAGCATTGAAGTAAATCTGCAAGAAAACATCTTTTCTTATCTGCGTTGCTTCCTCCTCCCGGAATCAAAACTCGCATGGCAAGTATCTTGTAAGACGATACCTAAGTCGGTCGCATAAGGTTGATAATACCGGTCGACAAAATCACGATCCAGGCTGTTAATAAATAAACAAAAAAATCTGATGAGATTGCCGAAGAAAGCTGAAAGCAAACAAAAACAATAAAATTGGTCAGGACTTGGGAAGCCTCTTGCAGTTCGCTGGAGCCCATCCGATCTGCTGGTTCTCGTTGTCGTAAATCACCAATTTGTCTTGCAGAGAAACATCTGCAAAAGATTTGATGACATTAGATTGCTAAATAAGAATATCTAGATGTAGGAATAGATCTGTATTGAGTTCCATACCTCCAATAACGTTGAGATTTCCTAGCTCGACCTCACCACCGTTCAAGATACCTAAGCACACATTGCCGTGTTCCTGAAAAGACGGATACTAGTTTAAGCTTGCTGTATTTGTTGTTTACGGAAGCACATTTGGCCGTGCTTAAAAGTTATTTTTCTAGAAACTAAATTAAAATTTACTTTCGAATATAATTTGTTAGTGGAGAGAGCAACTTTGAAAACTTGCGAAGTACAACCGAACATGTTCTAAGCCCTAATTCCTACTCAGGATAGAAATAATAAAAAACAGAAAACAAGCACCACATACACAAATTTTTAGTCTTTCACTCTCAATCTGAGAGTGAAGTCTTCTTTGCAGTTTTAGGTCTTCACTGAATGAAGAACCGCCCTTATGAAATCCCTTATATAGTAGGAATATTAGGACGACCTTATAAATGCATGGAATATCCATGGCCAATAGAGTAAGAATAGTACGATTGAGCTCCACATAGCCCAACAGTTACCTATTTAATTGCCAAGAAATACAAAACTGGTCGAAAGAGTATCTCACCGTGACAATAAGATAAGTTTGAGGCTGCAGTTGGAATTTGACGTTTTTGCCATTTCTGAAGCTCAACACCAATGGCTTGAAGTAATTAGTGGCATCATGGATGGATTTGAAGGGCTTTACACCTTTCCAGCAGACCGGGAGGCTTTTGTCCTCAACCGCAATAGTTAACTTCCCATTTATGTCTTTATTTATCTACAAAAAGGGCAATTACAGTTAGCTCCAGGCATACAGATAGAGAACTTCAGAGAAATCTTGTACCAGCTCGACCTCACCATAGAAACTAGGGCACTGTAAGCTTGAGAACTGAAATAACTGTAGGTACTGCCACTGTCAAAAACTATTGGAAGGCCTTTAATTTTAGTAGCTTGGCCACCAAACTGGAGGTCAGCCGGCCCCAGAGAGTAGTGTTTCCTGAAAATAACAATTAAACACCATAGAAACAGCATGTCATTTTCTTTCTGCTCCCTGATACTTTCGGAGCTTGTTTGGTAA
Source organism: Fraxinus platypoda (assembly GCA_903798405.1). Lineage (NCBI taxonomy): Eukaryota > Viridiplantae > Streptophyta > Magnoliopsida > Lamiales > Oleaceae > Fraxinus > Fraxinus platypoda. The sequence goes on along the minus strand of CAIGRT010190754.1, from coordinate 9,482 downwards.
GATAAACTGTAGAGTACGGGATAATATTAAAAATGATAAGATCTTATCTAGGCGGTGCTAAAGAAAAAGGTTTTCATACTGGAGGATTATACGAAACTTATCTGTATTTCTAAAACATTGGCACATATCAAAATATTTACAGGGAATGAAGGTCACAATCTTATCCCTTAAATTAATTTCCAGCCATTTCCTAATTTCTCAAAGGACTAGATAATAGTAGTCCTATTACACTATCCAATACCATCTAGTATTGCCCGTCGAACATGTTCTAAAGACGACCAAAATAACTTAAAAGAGCTTACGTTTGGCTCAATATTGGTGTCCAAACGATCCCTAAAGGAGGTAGAAAATCATCTCCAAAGAATAGAAACCCTCCACCTTGCCCACTTAAACAGTGACCCACAACATTTCTCGTCAGACCCATCTCACTCAATTGTGCAACAATGCTTGATTTGCCACTGCCAAGACCAAGGACTCCATCCGTGTAAGGTGGACGAATGGAATTTGGAACTTCTTGATTGTATCCACATCTGCACATTACAATGTTGGGAAACAGAAATAAAGTTACTCGGATGAAAAGACAGAAATTTAGTTTTCTATTCCAATCATGATTCTTGGATAAATTAACAGATGGTAGCCTAGTAACGTCGACTGAAATAAAGGGATCATGATTTTTTTTAGTTACGAGATGGCATTCAAGATATATAGCATGCTTGGCTAAGCTTAAAAGCTTACTCATAAATATGTAAACTTTAAAGCAAATAACATTTTCTATTGGCCAAAACTGAAAATAAGTTAATGATGCCGCCAAAGCAGCTCATAAGCTGCATTTAAGCTTAGCCAAACATGCTCCTGATAGTAAGACGAGTTACTTTCAAAATAAGTAATTTTTTAACATAGAAGTAAGACAAAAGCAACATAACCAATCATGCTAGGAAATAATTATTAATCTAAGTTAAAAATGCACACAAGACTTCAGGCCTCCAATGTACCAAAAGAGAGAGAAGTGAATCTAAAGCCTAATGACAAGAATATAACTCACCCGAATGCAAGACGAGGACCTAATATGCTACCATTGGTGAACCTAAAAGGAAATGAGTCCATGACCAGCACACCCATAGATGAACCTAGATCAGCATAAGTGACCTCATAGTCACATTGCTCATCGGAGGTTTCACAATTTTGGATTGCAGGCCCATGGAGTGAGACACATAGGGCATGCCTACATGTGACAAGGTTTTTGCTGGGTTTATAAAGAGTGTGTGGGGACTGGAAAGAAACAAAAATAAAGAGAGATTAGCAAAATTTTGAAAATAACTTCTTATTAAACAACTAAAAGTCAAATAAAAAAATACCGGAGTGCATTTAGCGCAAGGTGCATCACACTGGAGCCAAGTGAGGTCGCTGCCAGTATCTATGTCAAAAAAGTAAGGTTTCGGAGGTTGGCCGACATTGATAGTAACATGATAAGACCTGCATAAAGAATAAGCAGTGAACAATCCAGTTCTATATTGAACAATAAAATTTAGATAATGTATAACCCCATGGAAAAGATGCAGAAAAGTTCGTAAATATGTTTATCGAGTAGAAGCCACTTCTAAATTATGGATGTATTAATAAAATACAAAGAAAATTGTAATGATATCAACCCAAACAATTGAAACCAAAACGCAGAGACATGAAATGAAGGAAAATCCTCAGGTATTTTTGCAATAATGGGAAAATTGCTTCAAGTTCAACGAGGGCATGTTCAATATACAATATTGAACAACGCTAGACATTACCACACAGACAATATTTTAACTTCGTTTTCTTCTTAAAACCTCTCCAACATGTCTTGTCAAAACAGAGCATAATTAGAAAGCTCTGCTGATGAGATCACAGAGCACTGAATTGATTAGAAACAGAAAGTGGAAAAGAAATGTCTGCTAGGACCAAAGGGCCAAAAACTTACAAAAAGTGCATACTTTTTGATGTGAAAAATTATCTTTCCAGCTTGGAATAAGATGTATCAATAAAAATGCTTGTTCAGAAACCTTCCCGAGAAAACACAAGGTCATGGAAATTTACCAGAAATTCCAGAGACTTATCTCATTTCAAGAAAACCTTTATTATAAAATACATGCAAGAATTTTCAACTCCCAATTATTCTCATTATATATGAACAAAAAATAGAAAAATTCACCGAAAATAATAAGCAAAAATTCAAAACCAAAATTAAATCCAATTTTAGCAATTTCGACCCAATTTCCCTAATCAAAACACAACATCACATGCATACAAAAATAAAAAGTACCCATCAAGAATTATTAAAATTTCAGATTAATCCATAAAGCAATTCAAGAAAAAAAAAATACCCTTTTGGATAAACATTTCCAGTGACAGGAAAAAACACAGAGGAGCCAAATCCTTTCCCTTTTGACTGTTTCTTGTTAATATTCTGAGGCTGATGAGCAGCTATTGCAGACCATGCCAAAAAGTACAACAACAATGCTTGAATTTTCATCTTTTCAGCCATCTTTGATTCTTGATTGTTGACCGATATGATGATGTGATCGAGGACGATTGTGCTAAAATGGAGAACAAACGCTTTTAGGCTACAATTTTTCCTCTTTTCACTTTGAGATGGGGGACAAAAACAGAGACTTCTGCGAAGACCACAGTTAAGAGACTGCAATACTGACTGAAACTTTTCACAGCTGGCTTTTCGAGTTGCCCTGAAAATTCCACGCGGAACATACACATTTGTACGTACAGAAATTGGTCTCACAGCAGTATCACTCACATGGGTGGGCGGCGGGCCCCATGCAGGACCCATGGTAATGAAAAATTGCAAAAAAAATCCCACCATCTCCTATTGTGAGGTATGGGGTGGGCGTGGGTACACAGAATTCCCACCCTGTACCCCCATAGCACAACTCTTTATATATTAGATTGGAATTTTTGGATGTATATTGTTGATCTCAAAAAATGTATCAATGATGTGGTCAACAGATCTTAAGGCCTCTCAGTTCATGCAAACTGAATTCCTGCACAGTTGGACAAATCGTTTGTCACACGTGGCCTTCTTCGGAGGAGGCGGAGTTGGCCGCGCGTACTCCGACGATCAAATCAGTTGCAGAAATAGTTTAGAGTATAGGAGAGCTTTGAACGCGAGCCTCCAATAAGTAAAAATGGGGTCAGCTTGAGGGTGAATGGTTAAAATGTGTGTAGCAAGAATATAGTTTTGAAAGTTTAAACGTGTATTACCTTTTAATGACACCGAGTGTGAGCTTTTACACTTGGGCAAAATGAATGGAGTCCATTGGATGACAGTGCATTTTGCCTCACCCAAATGACTTCCCTTTCTTATCACATACATCAATCAATCCCAATCTTAAATGCTATTACCGCTTTTGTGTCCATAAAGCCTAGCTTGTACTTTAGACTTGACCAAATAGGATGGCTGCGGCGGAAGTGACAGTGAGTTGTCTTGTCAACTCACATGGTGTGAGATCCATTCAAAATCTCGACACTGCCTCTTCTTGGGCCGGCCTGTCAATGGGGTCTGCATGTAAAGAGGTCTGCCTAGGTATTTTATGTGGGATAGACGGGTCGCTCACACCTGAATCGATTCGCCTGTATGTAGCGGGCTGCCCTATGCCAGCGTATGAGGCATGGGCCCCTGAATTGTTCACCACGTAGGCTAATTGGGCCCCTTCTTGGGTCCTAGTTTTTAAAGGCGTAACAACACTCCCTGAAGTCCGGGTATGATTATCCATATAATGCGTGGACTTTCAAGTTGGCAGAAAGACTTGGAACGGGTGTTGAGCCTCTTTGATAGCTGAGGCCTGGGACAAGGCTGAATGACGAGAAGCGAGGCCCTTGGAACAGATGTCGAGCCTCTTTAATAACTGAAGCCTCCTAGGTGGCGTGCTCTAATGATTTGAAAGATACGTTGATTGCCAATAAAAAACAGCTGTGATAGGGTTTCCAAGATTTGTATTGCGTGCACATTTAATGCACAATGATGATGATGTGCTTTACAGATAACGAGGCTTACGTGAATCCAAGGCGCGAGTAATTCACGATTTCATCTTGGCCCTTGATTTGAATATTGGACTAACACCTTTTGATTTCAACGTAGTAGATGAGACTGCAGATGTACGACTTAGATTTAAATGGGAGAAGATCCAATGGTGGGGGGTTTTTTCATTTTGCATATATAAAAGACCCAAAACCTACTACTTTCCTTTTTTTTCCTCCCACTTTACGAAAATCAAAAGTTAAAAAAGTGTTGAAAACTTTTGAAATCTTTCAGAACTTCTACCATTTCCTATCCGGCGAGAAGCTCCATTTTTTCTACTTTTCGGCATCCAAGACCTGTGTAAGTACCCAAATATTTTCAGATTTTCCAATTTGTTCGCATAAAAATGGCCTCCACTTCAAAGAAGGCATCTGGAAAATCTTCCAAAGTAGACATTAATTTGTGCTGAGGCGGGTGTAGACCTTATAATCCCCACTGAAAGGATTATGGAGGCCATGTGGGGCCCTCATAGTGTATGGATGATGCCAGAGGATCCTATAGATTTTAGTATTAGGTGGGGGCTTCTTTGTAGCCTACAGATATTAAGGAGGATGAGTTGGAGACCTTTAGAGAGAGGTTTAGGATCCCCGATAATATAGAAATGTTTGTGCCGACCCCTAATGAGAGAGCATGTTTCCCTAGGGAAGGGTGCGTAGCAGTTAGCGAGGCCATCCTAGGTGGGGGGATGAAGCTACCATTACACCCATTCTTTAGGTACATCCTTAGGCACTATAACTTGTCCCCTACCCAGCTAGTGCCAAATGCATGGAGCCAATTAGCATGGGCTTTTCTTCTTTGGAAGGAGGTCATTCTTGACGAAGATATGTCCCCGCACGTTTTCCAAACCCTTTTTCAACCCCGAGCCTCTAGTGAGGGGAGTGACTGCGGGCCCGCACTCTCCGTTCATCTGGGAGACCCCAACATCCATCAAGAATTAGAAGTCCTCTTGGTTTTGGGTTAGGGGTCGCGGGCAAACAGTGGAGGGAGATGGCTCCCAGAGATCACTGTGTTGACCCAGTACCATGAGTATAGTGAGTCGAACCCTTATTTAGTGTGACATTTATCTTATGTTTTTGCTTTCCCCTCCCATTTCTTTCTTGGTTCTTTGCTTAATGTAAACTTTGCGCAGCTACAGTTAACTTATTCGAGCTCGAGCCATCTGAGTGGAGCATCATAAAGACAATTTACGAGCTGCTTTCGGAGAAGAGGTCTTTCAAGAACATCATTGGCAAACAGAATTTGTTTGTTACACACGGGCTAATAGCTACCAAGGGTAAGGAAGGTCTTAATCAATCTTCTTATTATGTGAAATGCGTCTTGGGCCTAATCTCTAACACTTCGCTCCTCGTTTGTAGGTCAACATGAAAAGAAGGAATATGTCAAGCCGGATATGCTTTTTCTTAGACGCCTAGGAGAGGCAAAAAATAAGAAGCCCTTAGGCTCTACCTCCTCGACTTACAAGAACCAGCGTGATGAGTTGGCCCGCCTCTCAAAGGCGAATCCACTGCGTCCTCCAGGGAAGAAGAGGGAAAAAAGAGAAAAAGGAAAAGAATGAGAAACTTCCTTAGAGAGGCCCCCAAAAAGGAAGCTGGCTTTATCGAAGAATATCGAGCCTCTCCCTTTCCCTAAGCGTCGGACAACTACTGGGGAGTCCCTGCGACGACCTATTATAGTAGAGCTCATATCCTCTGTGAAAATTGTGGATGTGGAAGAGGCGGCAGAAGATGAGGTAGGCCTCGTTAAATGGACGCGAGGCAATGAGGCCAGGAGTGCTCCCTCTGAAGGGAAGGCCCAAAACTTCCTTGGTGGGAGGTAAGACGAAATTGCCTCCACGGTTATGGAGATGCTCCCTACTGAGGTCCAGGGGACTACGAGAGTCCACCACAAATATTGGACTGATAAGTATTCTTCCTATGCCTAAACTTGCGACGCAGTGGATATGGTGGAAGCTGGGCTTGCCCTGCAGGCTTGCTCTCAGGGCTTCTTTCTAAATGCCCAAATGGAGATGAGGCGACTGCAAGGCCTCAACAAGGAGTACCTTCAGAGTGCCAATGATGTAGAAGCGGCCCTGAAGAAAGCAAAGGCTGAGGCATCTTCCGCCAATGAGGCCATCGAAGCCTCCAAGTTAAAGCAAACTAAGGCGGAGTCGAAGATGGAAGCACTTTCCAAAGAAGCATGTGGAGAATTCTAAAGTGAACGAACTGACGAAGCGTGTGGAGAATTATGATAACCTTTAACGGATCGCTTCGTCAGCCTTGGAGGCTGCTAATAAGGAGAAGGGGGAGCTGAAGGCTCAAGTTGGAGAGTTGACTGCCGAGGTGGCTAGTCTAAAGCAGCAGTTAAGTGGGGCAGGGGAGGCAGTGTTGACCCCAAAAAAGTACCAATGATGTGGCCAACAGATCCTAAGGTCTCTCATCTCCACGCAAGCTGAATTCCTGCACACTTGGACAAACTGTTAGTTACACGTGGCCTTCTCCAGAGGGGGGTGAGTTGGCCGCGCGCACTCTGACAGTCAAGTCAGTTGGGAGAAATAGTTTAGAGTGTGGGAGAGCTTTGAATGCAAGCCTCCAATAAGTAAAAAGGGGGTCGGCTTGGGGTTGAATGGTTAAAATGTGTGTAGCAATAATATAGTTTTGAGAGTAAACTTGCATTACCTTTTAATGACACTAAGTGTGAGTTTTTATACTTGGACAAAATGAATGGAGTCCATTGGATGACAGTACATGTGGCCTCATCCAAATGACTTCCATTTCTTGTCACATACATCAATCAATTCCAGCCTTAAAATGCTATTACCACTTTTGTGTCCATATAACTTGTACTTTAGACTTGACCAAATAGGATGACGGTGGCGGCAGTGGTAGTGAGTTATCTTGTCAACTCACATGGTGTGAGATCCATTCAAAATCTCGTCACTGCCTTGTCCTGGGCCGACTCTGTCAATGAGGTCTGCATATAAAGGGGTATGCCCAGGCGTTTTATGTGGGAGAGACGGGTCGCTCGCACCTGAATCGGTTCGCTTGCATGTAGCTGGGTTGCCCTATACCAGCGTAACATATATAAAAGCAGTAGTCAAGTCCCAACCTTTCACTTGTATCACTTTATGTTTTAAATCTTTTAACATCGTGCATGTAATATCCTCACTCGACAGAAAATATTTATTTAGACGTTAAATGGCCAAGCAACATGTATGTAATGTTTGACCAGAAGGTTAAAATTGTCCAAAACAAATTTACCTCCGGCTTGATTCCGTTTATTGTTGTTAAGACGAAATGTTATTAGACGTGGTTGTGATATTCAAATTGGATGAAAACATTTTTTTTGTATAATTTTTCCTTTCAGCTGGACAACACGTGCATTTTGCACTTAACTTCTAAATAAATGTTTTTTGTTGGTGTTGATACCGCATGCAATGTTAACAGGTTGGGGATATAGATGTCACAAATAAAAGGTTAGGTACCCAATTGCACACTTATAAAAGGTTGGGAGCCTCTAGAGAAATTTACCTTTGTTTATATAATAGAAAATTGCACCATTAATCCTCAACTTATTTTTTGAAATACAAATTGATCTCCAACTTTTAAATAATAGTTAGTGGTCAAACATCATTATAATTGAAGAACAGTCTAAATCGCCATTAAATTGTCGAGCAATCATCATGCTTTCAATTTTATGAAGTTAATTTTTTTTTAATTTTTTTTAATCTTAAATTTGTGCTTAGATATTTGAAGTGGAACGTGTTTTCATGAGATCACAACCACATGACAACATAACAAAAGTTTCAATGTTTTCTCTCTCAAAGGAATTATGTAAATGTTGTTAAAGATTGAGGATTATTTTGTTTCTTTATAAAATTGGAGATTAATTTCTTATTCGACCAATAAGTTGAGATTGGCTATGCAACTCTAATTGTAAGATTGAGGATTACTCCGTTTCTCAAAGCTTATTAGAGGTTTTAAGTGGAGCACGAGTTAGTTCGCGAGCATGCTCGTTGAATTCAGAGAAATATGCAATTTCATTAACAAAATTTGATGAGCTGCAAGTTCAATCAAGTCGAGCTCGATAGCGGGTTGAGGGACTCGGCTCACCCCATTTAACCCACCTATAGGTTATGGACTAACTTGTTATTCATATAATAAATTGAGGACCAATACTACAATTTTCACTTTTACATATGTACAGGTGGAAATGCGTGAATATATAATTAATGATTTTGTACATACAAAGTGGGTGTGGGAGTAGGAATGGCAACGAGACGAAATAAGGTTAGGGTCGAGGACCTCATTTCCCGTCCCACACCAGGCTATTGTACTTGCTTGAACATGATTTTCTTTTCTTTTAATTTAAAATTAAGTAATTATTATTATTTTATTATTATTATTATTGATTATATAATTTGGAAAAAGAAATACTTAAATAATTTTGAGGAGCTAAAAAAGTAAGACAAAACTATGTTATTTATAGATATTCATTCTATAATGTGAATAATAGTTTTTCGATATAAGATAAAACGAAATTGCTTACTAAAGCCCAAGACAAAAAAACTATAAACGCATTAAGAAGATCTGACAATCGATTCTTTAGGAAAAGGAAAAATTACCTAAAACCCCACATTTTAAATTCCAATTTCAAAAATCAGTTACTAAAGATTTTTATTCAATAATCAGGTTATAATTATTTTTAATTTAAAAACACATTATTATACCCCCACTACAACCAATCACCCTCATAAATATCCTCTTCCATACCCCCACCCTCCCACACCTGATTCTACGCACAATTAAACCCAATTTAGTTTCATACCCATTTTAACACCATAGCCCTTCTTTATTCCATTTCCAATCCTTGAATCACCACTACCGAGCGGCGGCGATTTGAACGTCGCGGAGTGAAGAGGCGTCAGTTTCCTCTCTTCTCCTTCTCTCTCTTCAGCCATTGTCGTCGCCGCTAAATCATCAGCCCTTGTCGCCGGACTGCTGTGAAGACGCCACCACCGTGCTCAAGACGCCACTACCGAGAGGTGGCGATTTGAACGTCGCGGAGTTGTTCGCCCTTCCGTTGCTACAGTTCGGGAGTGCAGATCCATTCTTCTTCCCCTTTTTTTTGAGTGGTATGGTGATGACAGTTCGGTGGTGGAGGTGTGCGGTGCGGTGGTGGGTGTGACGGTGATGTGCTCTGTGGTGTTGTAGGTGCGATGGTTGACTGAATCGTGTGGTGCTGTGTGCGTTGGAGGTGGTCGTGTGCGGTGCTATGGCAGTGGTGGTGAAGGTTTACTGGTGTTTTTTGACAATGGTGTTGTGTGCGGTGTCATGGCGGTGGTGGTGGTGGTGGAGGTGTGCGGTGCGGTGGTAGGAACAGAGATCTCTGGTGGTGCTGTAGTAGAGGTGGAGGTGTGAGGTGTCGTGGTAGTGGTGGT